>JAWMAG010000003.1:17557500-17817500 GCA_037013455.1 Ceratitis rosa | reverse complement strand
CTGGGCGTAAGTCAGAAATCTGAATTTCTTGACTTGCATACAAAAGTATTAAATATATACGAGTATGTATTTAGGTATGTTAAAAGTTAAAAAAACTTCACAGTTGAGTACTCTAAATACGTCCATATATATTAATAGATCCAATTGTTCAATTATTAGTTTATTTGCGCTCATTATTGATACTTGTTCTTATTGCAATTGACTTTGGTACTTGAAAATACTCCACATAATATACATTAAATCAACAAATTGTTCAGACCAAAAAATATATTTTACTATCGCTTCTTCCTTCACTTATCTATAATTGTTTATTAAATTTAATTATTAACCGATCAAAACAATATGAATGAATTCAGGTAATTACTACCACTAGTTGTCAATTCAAATCAAAATCAACTTTGTCAAGTGTTTATTAAATTGAAAAAAAAAAAAAATAATTTTAACTTATGGTCTGGTCATTGTTTTTCTACTCTGGGTTCCACATAATTCCTTATACATTTCTTAGGAATCTAGTTTTTCACGTTTGGACCCATCCATATCGACATCCGATTTAATGGCCTTGACTCTTACGATGCTTTGAAGCTCAGCAATAGAAATTGTATCAGTTTGACTCAGATTTATTTGCCATTTCATAATGAACAGACTTTTTACGGAATAAAATTTGCAAATCGTCCAGCAGAGTTGGTAATTCGACCGATGCATAACGTTTACTCTAATGGATAATGCGCATCCTCAGTGCACACGAACGACGCTATTGCTGCTGTGAAGTAGTGTATACAAGAAGTCCCGAATGAGTCCATGCACTATCGGACGCAACAATTGAAGCTGTGTTCACTCACTTTATAGAAGATTTTGCGAAAAGATCCTGGTTTGTGCTTCATACGTTCGACAAATGAGCCCAAAACGAGGTGGTCATCGATCTTGATCTTCACAGTTAAATTTTGTTCACGGATGAAACTCACTGGTGCTTGAACTGGAAGATGTTGATATGAACGACTTTTAGTTCGAAAAAGACGACGCTTCATGCTATACATGGCTTCAAAGATCGTGCGATTTAAAGCAAAGGGAGCATTTTTTGTGCGGAAGTCGCTTGTTTAAGCAGATAAGTCCGAAACGATTAACGCCTTGGAAGTTATTCCTGGCATTTGGCGCCAATAGCTGCGAAAAGTGGTCAAAAACTGGCCCTCTCAGCTGGAATCATTTCTAAAACATATTGCAATTTTCATAATAAAGCTAAATTCTTGTCCATAACGATCAATTATATGCGATTTATTTCTTCATGAAAACCTCATGTCTAAAAAACATCCTTTATTTTAATATTAATAGACTTCTTTTAACTTAGCTCAGATTTTTCGCTTTGCTTAGATAAAAACAATTTAAGCAAAGAGTTAATAAATTTGCTAAACAAAAGACTTAAGCGGTAAACTTGCAACAAAAAAAAATATTCTTCTCCCTAAAAAGCATATAACTACATACAAATTTATCCTTATCTATGTAATAACGACAATGAAAGGTTTTCTCTCTTCCCGAAACCAAAACAATAATCAATTATGTTATATGGTAGAACTGTTGCTAATTTGCTTGAACTTGTTACTTGGCCATTATGCATTTCAAGCATTACCTCAAGTCATGCACTTGCCGTCAATTATGCCACAACACTGACGGTTCCCACTGTTATTGCAATACTTTCACAAGCGCTCAGTACTCTGAAGTTCGCAAGTGTAATGAACTTGAGTTATAAAACAGCTAACTAAATTGTATAACATTCGTAAGTGCAACACAAGAAAAATCTGTCTGCGCCTTGCTCCTGCCGCCGCGGTGCAATGTCTTTACAAATTATGATCTTGAACCATTGAAAATTGTATATTTGCTACATTTGTTTTGCAAAAAAAAAAAACAAAAAAAAAAACACAAAACAGATTCAATGTTTGCCGCATCTTTCTTTGGCATTTAACATATCAACACCACTTTGCTGTTTATTCAAAGAAATACTTTTTATCTCGTGCATTTTGTTGTTATTTTAACTCTTCTTTGTGAAATTCCTTACAATATCGGCAATTTTTTGAAGGTAGGTGATGAAATATGTCACTTTTCTCAATGCTGGTTAAGGTGTTTGAACAATAAAGAAAAGGAAAAAGTATTCGAATCTTCAAGCTCACTCACATTTTGACTTTTAATCATACCGATGGTTACTGTCTTTATAATGAACTGGATTTTACCAACGACTACTCACATTCCCGGGAAAAAAAGCTATTTACTTTATTTCATTATTATTTTATTTCTACGATCCAATTATCAAGCAAAACGAACCACAAATAGATGGGTCCCAGGTTCATTTTACGAATGGAAAAGCTCTGTTCATATTAATCTAAGCATAGAGTCACCTATCTAGGTATATACGAGTATGCTCTACATGTTAAGCAATATCGAACTATAAATACGGGTTTTTCAAATAGATCGATCCCGGAAGAAAAAGTACACCCAATAGTAATATAGATGGTCAGTTGTCTTTGTACCAAATTTCATTTAAATCTATTACGAATAGGATTATTTCGAGCAGATCGATACCAAGAAAAAAGATCGGTTCAAGGTCCACTTTACCTACGGAAAAGTTCGAGTCATATTAATCTAGGCATAGAGTCACCTACATATGAAGGCTCCATATATCAAACAAAATCGAGCCATGGTTTCGGATTCATGGTGGGAAAGAGACTCCGTCGCCGAGTACTGGAGACGTTCATCCACCGGAGTGGATCCCCATCAAAACGAAATTTTTCAACACCACTCTAATTAGTGCCCACGCACCGAAGGAAGAGAAGGACGATCTGACCAAGGATCAGCGGTTTTCTACTCGACTTGCACTCCTGCTCTCTAAGAGCACTCATCAGCAACTCGATATACGGAAACTGTGGGACGGCATTTCAAATTCCCTACGTACAACTGCAAACGAAACTATTGGATTTCGGAATGGTCGCAAAACAGCTGGTACGATGAGGACTGCCATGTCGCTGTGGAGAGAAAACATACTGCCTACCTCGCAACCTTGCGATCGGTCACAACACGTATGGTGTGAGATAGATACCGGGAACTGAAGAGGGAAGCAAGACGCGTCTGCAGACAAAAAAAGAAAGAGGCCGAGATGCGTGAGTACGAGTATGAAGAGCTTGAGAAGCTGGCCGACAAGGATAACGCTCGAAAATTATACGAAAAGAAACGGCAACTTACAGAAGGTTTCAAGACCGGAGCTAACTCTTGTAGGACCCATGGAGGTGAGCTAGTGACAGAGTACTTCTCCAGTCTGCTGAATGGCGGTGAAGAGGAAAAACCATGAGATGGTGGACCCGAAACTCCAATTGATGACGATGGAAAAGTGTTTCCGTTACCCGACTATGAAGAAGTCCGAATAGCAATCGCCCGCTTAAAAAACAACAAACCGACGGGGACCGATGGATTATCGGCCGAGCTATTCAAATACGGCTGTGGAGAACTGATCAGGTGTATGCATCAGCTTCTTTGCAAAATATGGTACAATCTTTTATAAGAGTGTACAGCTGCTGGCGTGCGCCGATGATATCGACATTATTGACCTCAACAACCTAGCCATGAGTTCTGCTTTCTCCAGACTTGATAAAGAGGCGAAGCGACCAGGGATCAGCATTAACACCAACAACAATGTCAGCTTGGAAATCCAACACAGAATCACTCTTGTCAACAGGTGCTACTTTGGACTGAGTAGTCAATTGAAATTAGTCCTCTCTCGGCGAACGAAAACCAAATTCTACAAGTCGCTCATCATACCCGTCCTGCTATATGGCGCAGAAGCGTGGACGATGTCAACATCGGCTCTAGGAGTCTTCGATAAAAAAGTTTTGCGAACGATTTATGGTCCGATTTATGGACAACGGCGAATATCGCAGACGAAGGAACGATGAGCTGTATGAGCTATATGATGACATTGACATAGTTCAGCGAATGAAGAGACAGCGGCTACGCTGGTTAGGTCATGTAGTCCGGATGGATAAGAATACTCCAGCTCTGAAAGTTTTCGATGCAGCACCCACTGATGGAAGCAAAGGAAGAGGAAGACCTCCACTCCACTTTTTTATTTTATAGCGATTTCCCAATTATCATTTCGGCTTGATTCTTGTTGTTTTCAGAAGTACTCATATTAGATCCCAAGTCCAGCGCACATTTTTTACTGGGGAAAATTAACATTTGCAGAGTACATCCCTGGAGATCATATCTCTGCTTTGATCCAAGATTATGTTACTGAAAACCCCCATGGTGCACCCCACTCAAACTAAACAGTTTAAATGTATGGAGCACTGGTATGATACACCAGTGTTTATCGAAGGTGAAACTCAATTTCTCTTATTATGTGCGTGTATGTATAACCCATACATTTGTTGCTATATACATATTGACCATATTTGTGTTGCTCTACAAGCAATCAAAGCATATCAATCCCCAAATGACCAGTCGGCCCTTATCAGTTTGTTACCAGTTTCTGTCATAAATTTTTCACCAGTTACATTTCTTATTTGCTCTGCCTCAAAGGCACTTTCACTTTTTATTTCAAGGAAAAACTGAAAACATTTTCATAAATTTTCGCCATTAGCGACATTAATTTATTTTTTTTTTTTCATATTACTTTTACCGTTTTCAGTGTGCACTGTTTCCTTATTAGTTGCTATAGTTTATACACAAGCACATATTGTTGTGCAAATATAGGTACATACTTATGTATGGTATATGTATATAAATGCCAGCTATTGTCCAAGTTGAATGACATCGGTTGGTTGCCCACTCATAAACAGCAGACATAACTAGGCGTGTTGCAATAAAGGAAAAAAATTAAATACGGCTTGGGTGAAATATATAGGTATATGTAAGTATATATATCTGTATGAGTTTGTATAATGAATTTGAAAATATTGCGATGGAGTGCGATCAATTGAAACTGGTCTAAAATGCCAAAAATGGAATTGCCACAAACTTATTTGCGACATTTTTTTCAGGTCTTACTTTTTTGGTCTACGACAAAGTGCGTTTGTATGCATTAGGGTGATCAAAATTGAATTTTTGAAGCTCTGGCGCTTTGTAATTGTTGAATAGATTTTCAGCAAAGCTTCTACTCTAATTTGTGGTTTATGAGAAGCTTTTTATTCATGTCAGCAATACATTCGCAGAGGAGCTTCCACAATTAGGAAAATTTGTTTGCGCAATTCTGGATATTTGGCGGAGTTCGAGCTCATGACACTCCACATTCTAGCTGGTACTGCTAACCAAACGATTACAGCAGCCAAGGTTTTAACTAACATCTATATACTGCATATAAAAGGCTGAGTGGCGGATCAAGACACAGCCTAAACCCCTGACCTGGAACTTCTGCGTGTGACGTAGGTATCCAATAGGAAAGCATTTTCCGGGAAGTGGATCTGGTATCGATTGCTCGATTTACCTGAAACTTGGTTCAGTAGTATGCAGCTCTTTACCGACCGAACTATAAGCATACCGCAAGGGGAATTCATCTACTCACTTTAGCTTGCTTCAAAACTGCTACCCAGAGGACACTTGGTCTAAGAGCGTAAGTCGTGAGCTGCTTGAACCGTAAGTAAAAGAATCGTTTCTGACTACTCACATTTGAATGGCAGTCAAAAACTATCCTCACTTGCATAAACTTCTACATATGGCCAACCCGAGACCTCATGACTATGGAAAATACGTTCCTTAACCCTACGATGACGTGGTTGGAATAACGATTATCCACTTAAAGGACAACAAAGCGGCTGGAGCTGATGGCTTACTGGCTGAGCTATTTCAACATGGCGGTAAAGAGGTGACAAGGTGTATACATCAGCTTCTTTGCATAATATGATCGGACGAAAGCATGCCCGACAATTGGAACCTCTGCCAAATTCATAGACAGAATGACCAAATATCGCTTAAGAGATATTTTGAAGCGTGTTGTCTGAAAGACTGAAGCCCATTATCAACGAACTGTTTGGACGTTATCAATGAGGCCTTAGACCTAATAAATCCTCGCTTGATCAGATATTCACTATGCGTCAAGTCTTGGAAAAGCCGCGAGAGAAAATCATCGATACACATCAGACAGAACGGAGCTGCCCCTATATCTCCAGGCTTGATAAAGAAGCGAAACAATTGGATCTGGTAGTGAACGAGGACAAGGCGCAATATCTCCTGTCATCAAACAAACAGTCGGCGCACTTATAGCTACAACAATGTCAGCCTAAAAATCTAAGGCAGAATCACTCTTGCCACAGCTGCTACTTTGGGCTGAGTAGGTAATTAAAAAGTAAAGTCCTTTCTCGTTGAACCAAAACCAAACTCTACAAGTCACTTATCATTCCCATCCTACCATATGATGCGGAAGCTTGGACGATGTCGACATCCGATGAGTCGGCCCTGAGAGCCAACTGGCGCTAAACAGCGGAAAGAAGATACGAATGGCGTGGTATTGTAAACAGTGCCCATGCCACTGAAGTACTTGTGGATTACCCTACGCAATATTAACTTACCTAACTTCTTACAGAGGCGCCAACTTAATTTCGTTTTACCTTACAACTCGCGTTTTAAGTTTTTACACACTCTCGATTTCCTTTTGGATTTTCGAAAGTTTTGTTTTGTCCACCTTTTCATTTTCATTATGGCAACTGTCAACATTTTAGCAATATTTGCAATACTCGTATACAGATATATGTACATACCTACACTTGTATGTACTCGTATATATAGTGCATTTGCATTTAGCTAGGAGTCGGGGTTATTGCTCGCTCGATAAAGTTTACCCAGTTTTCACAAACAACAACTCGTCGCCCCACTGCTGTCCCCTTGGTGAACTGACGGAAATTGTAAAACTGCAATAAGTGCATACATATGTACATACAAACATATATGTACATCCATTTCATTTCGCCAAGTGAAATTTATGTGTCTGCGTTACGAATTTGAAATAATGAATTTCTTTTCACGTTTTCACACCTTTTAAGATTTTCAAATGCATAATTCATTGGTATTTGTACAATTTAAATATTTTAAGTATTTGTCAGGAAAAGCAAATATTTGAAAATATGTTTTTGCTTTTTTAATATTAATTTTACATAGCGCATTTGTTAATATTTATTTACTAAATAAGATGAAGCAACTGCATTAGTAGTGCTTGCTAGTTGAACACTGATCAGGCCAATTTCTAAACCAAATTCGGAACGCGGTCGCCCCTAGGCAGATAAATACCCGTCCATACCGAAGCTATTGCCTTCAAAACTACTGAGCCGATTTTTGAAGCTTTCCTTCATTGAAACCCGGAGAGTGTTCATATGAAGTTTGACCTGATACCGATCTATTCATAAGAATCTAGCTGATGATTCGACATGCTCTTGTCATTTTACGAAGGGAACCAAATACCAATCTTATTGAGACAAATAAAGGGTGGTTAAATTGTAAGGGCCGATGTTGAATGTGAACCACACCTAAACGCCAAGTTTTTTTCCGAATTTAATTTGACATTTCTCTATTTCAGACTTACTCAATTTGAACCATGGAGAGATACACAATCCAACAACGTGTTAAAGTTATCCAGACTTATTATGAAAATTTTCGAAGAAAATCATCTTCAGTGATGAGGCACATTTTCACCGCGAATGAGAATCCAAGAGTGATTGTCGAAAAACCAATGCACCCACAAAGAGTGACTGTTTGGTGCGGTTTATGGACTGGCGGCATCATCGGGCCGTATTTTTTCCAAAATGAGGCCGGTCAGGCAGTTACTGTGAATGGTGTTCGCTATCGTGAGATGATAACGAATTTTTTATGGCCACAATTGGAAGATAGGGATGTGGACGATATGTGGTTTCAGCAGGACGGTGCCACTAGCCACACAGCTAACGAAACAATGGCTCTTTTGCGCAACAAATTCAATGGCCGTGTTATCTCACGTAATGGCGATGTCAATTGGCCCCCAAGATCATGTGATTTGACACCGTTGGACTTTTTTCTCTGGGGTTATTTGAAAGAAAAGGTGTACGTCGATAAAGCCAGCAACAATTCAAGAGCTAAAGGATGAGATAATTCGGCACATTAACGGCATAGAAACTCTATTATGCCTCAGCGTCATCGAAAATTTGGACCATCGTATGGAGGTGTGCCGCCGAGGTCGCGGCGCTCATTTGGCCGATATTTTGTTACATACATAATTGAGTAATACCAATATATCATAATAAAATAAAATTTCAATAATTTCCTAAATAGTTTGTGTTTTATTCAAAATCAACATCGGCCCTTGAAAATTTAACCACCCTTTATTTTTATGGTTTGATTTTGTTGAGTTCTTCGCACGAAAACTCTTTCCTTGGGTCTAGGCCAAGTTCCATTTGTTTTAAATTTAGTATATTGGTACGTTTTTGTCTATATTCACTTACGTAATAAGTGATTCACTAAATTATGTGAATATCTTCATGTGGGTTAGAAGCAGCTTATCAGTCATTCATCTACGATATTCGCGGTCGTTAGTATGCCGTTTACAAACCCTTTCTGTCGAAATCTTCTAGTCCCGACTTATACTTCGCTCTCCTGTACCATACAGCGACGATTGGGGTTTGGTTTTGTTTTTCGAGGGAGGACTTTATTTTTCAGTTGACTACTTTACTTTAAGCCAAGTTTGGATTACTGGTACGACCAATACAAAGTTATAGAAAATTTATTTAAATAAAAAATTAAGTTAATTATTCTAATTGCGATCGCCCCTCTGCAGGGAATGTCCGAGAGTATTTCTGACATGAAATAAAGGCTCCTCATAAAAAACCATCAGCCACATACTGTATGCCAGAAATGTGTACAAATGTGAAAATAAACGAAATCAAATTTAATAATCCTAATTTATCTTCTGCTCAACCTTCTCAATTAAAACTACGATAGGTACAACCCAACACATCTAAATCTTCTGATGATCCAATTTAATGTGAACCGGAACGAAATTCAACCAAAGACTCCATCACTAAGAAATTAGTCCACTCTGCCCTCGATACAATCATTGAGCCATTTTAAGATTTCTTCAAATTGCCAAAACCGGTAACACCTCAAATCACTTACACGTCCATCGCAAAGCCAGTAATCAGAAGGAGCAGGGTGGGTCAAGATCTCCAGTTATTTTTTGACTGTTACAGCCACGTGGGGCCGAGCGTTGTCATTTTGTAAAATCACTTTGCTTTTCGGACGCTTTTGGCCGTTTCTTCATGCAATATACTACTCAAACATATTAGTTGCAGTCGATAACGTCTGGTTTTAGCAGCATTCCTCATCTTCAAACTTTTTGGGTAGGGCACAGGACGCTCTTTGTCTTGTACGTTGAAGTCACTACTTTTGAAGCGTCGAAACTACTATCTGGCGTAAACACCGCTTTTGCGATTAAAGCCGAGTCAACAACATTCTAAGTCCTTCCCTACCTGGTCGTTCCAACGGAGTGGAAGCATCGAAAACACATAACCTAATCACCGTAGCCGCTGTCTTGTCTTGATGAACCACGTCAATGTGTCCGTATATCTCGTACAGCTCATTATACCATCTTACGCAAGAGTGATTCTGCGTTGAATTTTCAGGCTGACATTGTTGTTGGTGTTAATACTTGTTCCCAGATAAACTCTATCTACGACTTCAAAGTTATGACTGCCTACATTGACGTGGAAAAAGAGGCGCGAATGCGATGACTGTTTGTGTGATGACAGGAGACACTTCGTCCTGTCCTCGCTCACTACCAGACCCATATGCAGAACTAGGTGTGCAGTTCTTGCTTACGACATTAATTCATCGGCATTCGCCAATAGTTTTACACTCTTGTAAAAGATTGTACCTCCTCTATTCAGTTCTACAGCCCGTACTATTTTCTCCAAAAATAAATTAAAGTAGCCACACGATAAGGAATCTCCCTGTATGAAACCTCGTCTGGTACCAACCGACTCGGAGAAGTCCTTCTCAGTTCAGACATAGCGGCGTAAAGACAGCTCCATTTCGTGCTGTCGAAGGCGATTTTAAAACCGACAAGGAGGTGGTGGGTGTCGATCCTCTTTTCACGGGTCTTTTTCAAGATTTTTTGCGGATCACATAATTTCCCATTATTTTTAAGTAAATTTTGTTAAATTTTGACAATTAATCTTAAATCCAAGCAAATTCACAATTTATCAAACCACAGGATAAGGAAGTCAAAAGTATACGAGAATATGCATATTTACGTACAAATATGTGCATATGTACATACATAATGTGAAACGGATTAGACATAAATCAAGTTTAAACAACACACTCTTTTCAAAACACCAAATCAACACAAAACAATTAAAAAGCCTGTCCGACAAGTAAAGTTTGGCATGAGCCTGCCAAAAGCAAAGATTATAGCATACAGCAAACAAGCGGGCTCGCAGACGCTTGAAAGCCAGCCGTCCAAAATATCCGTTAACACGGTAAACTCGCTTAAATTGCTTAATTTTCTTAAATGACTTTTGGGTATTTGGCCAGTATGTAAATGTTATTGAGCCTACTGCTGCCAGTAAGGATGTCGAAGTTCGCGGCTCAACGGGAGAAAGTGTCTAAGACAGTACCTCAATATTATTTCTATTATTTCTACTTTTGAGATGCCATCGAACTCAATTAGAAGAAAGGGTTCAACTATTAATCAATTAATCAATCAACTATATTCAAGCTTAACAATGTTTCCTTTGTCGATGAGATGGATATGGTAAACGATCAACGGCTCCGAGTTATACCTACTTCTCGTGATGCTAACGAGTGACCGATGGATATAAAGCTATTTGCTGGTGACCGGTTCGGGTATCAAAGATTGAATAGAGAGGGAGGACTCATTTTTAATGATGGTATTCAAATATTACTAGAGAGATGAAAGAAGTAACATAAGTTCCTAGGGTTTTGCGTTTTGAGTTATTTTACAACGATTTATTCATTCGGAAGAGCTCTTCCTCCTCTACAAAACTGCTTTATTTACTTTTTTGGATAATTTAATTGTTTGTCATTTTTCAGGCTCAGAAATGGAATATCCAAGAGGAAATCAGCATTTTCGACATCTGTTTCTTTTTTTTCGAGCAACACTTGGGCACAAAAAGAACTTTTTGTATCGAATTATCACGGAAGATGAGAAGTGATATCTGTACGTCAATGTGAAGCAAAGAAAGGAGTGGATGGTGGCGCCAAGAAAGACACCGAGGCCGAGAGTGAAGCAAGATCTTCACCCAAAAAAGCCATGATCTACGTTTGGTGGGCCTGGGAAGGCATGGGGCACTGGGAAATGCTCGAACGTAACGCCAATGTCAGCAAGGAGCTCTACACTGCCCAGCTGATCCGTGTAAAGGAGGTTATTTGGCTGAAAAGACCTGATAGACAAAGCCAAGTTATCTAGCTCCCCGACAACGCCAGGCCCGATGTTGCCCAAGGCGTCAAAACAGCACTCCAAGAGCTCGAATGGGAGCTTCTTCAGCATACACCGTACTCTCCTGATCTTGCACCTACTTACTATCTCCTTTTCCGCTCTCTGTCAAACCAAATGAGGGGTGTTACCTTCGATAGCGAAGAGAACCTTAAAATCTGGCTCAACAACTTCTTCGACAGCAGTCGGCTGATTTTTGGCGAAACGGTATCAACAAATTAGCCGAGAGGGGGGAGGTGGTCGTAAAACGAAGAATACATCATTGATTAACTTATTATTATAATTATTATTTTTTATTCAAACAAATCTCTGTGAAAAAAACTTTACGAACCTACGTTACAAGCCTTCGCCTTGAGAAGTATATCGGTTAGCCGGAAAGAGGCGATTTATCTTGACAGAGTTCTTGGCAGGCGAACATGCAGCTAATATATATATTTAACCGCCTAAATTCAATTCTTCCGATCAAAACACCTTCCTACGGTTACCACTATAGCTGGGCGAATGATTATTTCTAGAACCTTACACTTTTAAATGGGCCAAAATAAGACAACATTTTGGAAAGGGGTAAATAAATCTTGGTAGAAAAATTGGTATGCTGACACAAACTTGATTCATGGCCGCCTCTCATGTGTAAAAGGTTCCTCTTCCCTCTCTACTTAGTCAAACCATTACACACGATTATTGACTCTCGCTGAAGATGATTCGCAAGCGCGGTAGAGTTAAAATCTTCCAAGAAAGCGGCGATGTCGAGCCATTCTAAGAGTTGTTGTAGAGATAATGTTCCGCATACTCCGCCCTTCTCTATGTCCCTGCAGCTGCAACAAAAACATATCTCAGTAGTACCTAATTTTACTTCGTGAGTTCTTAATAGAGGGCCTCCAGTCATTATGTTGACTGCAATGTTAAAAAAGAACTGGTTTGAAAGAAAAAACGATTTGGTCCTTTTATAATAGCCACATTTATCTGGCCAAAGAATATGTGGTTTCTGTTGTTGTTGTAGCGGTTCGCTAACCCCGCTTAGGGCAGGTGTAATCAGTCTAAGTCGCCGGGGTCATCTAACGGGAGGTCCAGGAAACGTGCTGTTTCGACAGGGTTGGACCAAAGGGAGAGGGGGGTTAGATGGGTCGGTTTAAGGGGGCATGTGAAGAGGTGGTTAGTATCGTGCGGGGACTCTCCACATGCAGGGCATACGTTGGGTATGCTGGGGTCGAGTCTGGATATGTAGGAGTTTAACCTGCTACAGTATCCAGATCTGAGTTGTGCATATGTGGTTTCTCATACCACCTGCTGAGAACATGTTTTGCTTGGGTAAAGGCCGATCTTGCAAGGGAAAAAGATTTTTTCCCGTCGTGTGCAGAATTCCTTTCAGATAGCATGGTCCGTTTCTAGCTATCTCCTGGGCTGCACAGCTCCCTGAAATGTTATTGTGTTCCAGAACTAAATTAAATTGAAGAGACTTACTGGCTGCGTGAAAAACATTGCAGTTCCAGGCAGTCTCTAGTTCATATTGATTACGACCAACGCTAAGTAGATGGCATTATCAAAAGAAGAAAAGGAAAAAAGGTGTTGTAGCGATGAAGCTCGATTTAAATTTTACGGATACCACGTAGATTTAGCCACTAAATTTTATCTCTTACAAAAGCGCCGAAAGAGCTGGACTGCACCACCTCCAGTATGTGTTTCGATAATCCTTTTTCCAAATTAAATCAGAAGGGAATGGGAAAACACCAATGCCCACAATCAGGGTGCAATAACCATCTTTACAGATGACTCAAAACTCGTTGGAAAAGTGGATTGCGGAATCAATTGCTACGATGCTCTCTATAAATATGAGCATGAGACTGACAAACCAATGCAATGTCTTCCAAGCAGAACTCTTTGCAATCATGGAAGTCGCCGTTTGGCTGCTTAAACCTATAGCAGCAAGACAATCAGTTACGATATAATCCGATAGACAAGCTGCAAACAGATCTCTACAATGTAAGAATACCACATGAAAAATGGCTATAAATGTAGAACCGATCTGAACAAGCCTCTGGGTACCCGGTCATCCCAGGCGGTTCTGAGGCAAATGAACTAGCGAGAAAAGGAACGCTTCTAACCACAATAAAACAGGCACGGCAAAGTGTATGCTTAAACTGGCCTTTGTCAGAAGAAGATGGCTGGAAAAGATCATGTGTAACATGACCAAACCGCTGTGGCCAAAATTAGACGCGATAAAATCAAAACACCTTATCCTTCTAGACAGGTTCCCTATTAACATAATGATTGGCATAAGAACTGACCGTTGTTTAATGGAGCTTCACGGCAAGACAAAGGCAACCACTTTAATGATATTTGTTGCAGCTGTAAGAACAAAGAAGGGAAAGAGTCTGTTGAACACTAGCTTTGTCTTGTTACAGCCTTGACATCTGCGCGACAGAAGTTCCTCGGGAAACACTTCTTCGACTGTTTCGCTGAACTAGCTTCAGAGAAAATTGAAAATCTCGTTGGTGCTGTAAGGCACACGAAATGGTTCGAACATTTGAGAAGGTGAAGACAGTAGCCTCACAGCGGTATCACAATGGACCTATGGGCATAAGTGCGTTGAACTCAACTCAATGTAGGTTCGGGAGAGTTCGGCATTGTCAGGTTTCCAAGTGTTTTCAAAGAAATTAATGTAATGTAAAGTGTAGAATGGAAGCCGTTGGCTGAACCATTTACAATTTACTCTTAGTTTTTCCTTTTAATGAGGGGTATACAACCAGCTCGCTTCGCCAACAAATTTTCAAAGTTTCGTTAAGCTGTTTTATTATTTTTCACAGATTTGCTACGTATATGCACACGTTTATCGTTGGCATTTCAGGAAAAAGCGAATGCAAACAAGAAAACATAACCTACGAATATAAGTACTTTGTTATATACACACGTTTGTACATATGAATTTGTTTTTGCAAGCACACTTTCCATTTTAACTGAATTGGTTGGAAAAATCCACAGCGCCAGACAGCCTGTTGCCCCAGTGCAGTTATGCTTTTATTATTAATTTGAAATTTTTCTTGAAATTTGAAATTTGTTTTTAATTTTTTTATTTTATTATTGAGCTTATGGCACGCTATCGGGCGTCTTTAGTGCACCGCAGGTGTGCTTATATTATTTATGTTGCAACGCGTTTACTAAGAGCTTCTACTTACTAGCGTCTCTTGCACTCTTGTAGTTGTGAAAAGTTGTAGGAAATCATTTAAAAAACATTTTGAACTTTTGCTTCTATTGACTATTTTGAATTGTGTTTGCCTATTAACCTCAGTGAATATATATGTGCATATGTAGATATATAAATTTGTAAATATGCATTCAACGAATCGACATCGAAGATTTCGACGTCTTCGAAGAAATCAGTACGCCTGAGAATGACGTGGCTTTAATATTTAGCAATTTCTTTTATCATTTATGGATTCGCAAGGGATAGTCACATTTTTATTTTAATTTTTTGGATACTTAAATACTCGTCATCATTGGTCATGCCCCACCCTATTGCGTCATTTCTTTGAGTATAGCCGTCTAGTAAAGAAGGCAATCCCAAAGTATTGAGTAATATCTCAAGATTTGTTGGTGCCCAAGAGTTAAAGGTATGTCCGCATAAATATGGCAATTCGCGTAGCCCTACAACAACAAGTTCAACGGTGTCAAATCGTACGATCCAATCCAATTGAAATCGCCAAGACGAGAGATTACGCGATTGGGAAATTTCTCTCGCTATAAAACCATATTCGCTCGTATTGTGTGGCATATGGCAATATCATATTGAAACAGGCCAGACAGGCCGAAAAAAATCGATCATCATATGACATTAACACTCCAAATTGACAGTGACAGTCTCGCCGTTGTCGTTTTCAAAGAAGTAAGGTTTAATCACACCTCCGGACCAAAAAGTGCAAGAGACAGTAAGTTTTTTGTTAGCTCAAATAATTGACCCCTCTTCAATTATTTGAGATTTTTCGGATCTCCAATTGCGACAATTTTACTTATTTACG
Organism: Ceratitis rosa; assembly: GCA_037013455.1. Taxonomy (NCBI): domain Eukaryota; kingdom Metazoa; phylum Arthropoda; class Insecta; order Diptera; family Tephritidae; genus Ceratitis; species Ceratitis rosa. Next base: position 17,802,035 of record JAWMAG010000003.1, on the reverse strand, counting down.
TATGCCCCGAGTGAAAATCACCGTCCACTGATTGTTGTTCAAGCACCCAATCGACTTATGTACGGCATTGTGAATGTTCAGCTTGCTTCAGTTGTTATGTTAATTGGACTTTATAGGGAAGTAGGTGTAAATCCAAAGCCAAAATATTGTATAATATGCCGAAAGGAAGTCCCAGCTTCGATACAGTAGATACATTGTGGATATGCAGAGGGATATTTGAGGTGGAACGAGCAAAATTATAATACACAGGCCTTATAATACCCGTAACCGAACCAGCCTATTTAAATTTCTTTAAAATTTTACCAATTTCTTGTGAAGTTGGACGATCATGTGCCACATAATCTCCTCTAGAAGCACGAAACGTGGCCACGTTCGAACCACCATTTTTGTATAACATGTTGTGCAGTTGTTAAGCAATTTATTTTTAAAAATTCCTGTTCTTTAACTAAAACAAAACATGTTTGATTTTACAGTTAAATTTAAAATCCTCACCCCCTCTTAGAAAAAACGTCTGAGGTTAAACTAGGCTTTTCACTTGGAACCTCAGCTGGGACAGTAGGACTTGCAATACCTCCTTAGAAAGTGTCGAAGTCGGCAATAAAACGGCATTACTTTATGTCGGTTTCACCTTTGGGCAGGCATGGTTTCGTGTCTTTAATTCATTTACCCTACAGCCTGTTCTAACTAATGATTATCTAATTGGAAGCTTAAAATAGGACTTAATATGAAGAAAACATTTCAACAACTCGCTGCGCGGGGTGGAATAGATACCAAGAGCTAAAGAAAAAAGCAAGACGCATTTGCAGTCGAAAAAAGAAGGAGGCCGAAAAGCGTGAAAATGAAGTTCTTGAGAAGCTAACCGACATCTCTCTAAAATCCTATGAAAGATACGGCGACCAACAGGTGGATTCAAAACTGGAGCATACTTATATGGGAACCCATGTGAAAATCTGATGACCGATGTCTAGAGCATACTTGGTTTATGGAGGAAACACTTCTCCAACCTGCTGAATGGTAGTGAAAATGCAATATCCGGAGATGATGAATCCCAAACCACAATCAATGGTAATGAAAAAGACATTCCACTACCCGACTATGCAGAGGTTCTAAAAGCGATGCCCGCTTAAAAACAGCAAAGCGTCTGGAACCGATTTTAAAGCTGCCTTCGACAACACAGTAGGGAGCTACCTCTCTCCGCTATATATGAATTTGGGATTCATGCAAAACTTATATAGCTGTGTAAGCTGGCACTGGACAACACAAGAAGCGCAGTCAAAGAAGCGAAGCGAATGGATCTGCTAGTGAACGAGAATATGACAAAATAGCTCTCGTCATCAAATAAACAAATGGAGGACTTACGGCTTGGCTCCCACGTCACTATTGATAGTCATCTAGGTTTCAGCATTAACACCTATTATAATGAATGAGCTCCAACGCAGAATAACTCTAGTCAACAGGTGCTACTTTGAACAGTGTTGGCAATTGAAAAGCCCTCTCGATGAACCAACTATTCATTCAGAAGGATGGACGGTGTCAACATCTGATGAGGTGGCTCTGGGAGTATTCAAGAAAAAATTTGTATGGTTCTTTGCACTAGTTATACGCTGACATTGATGTAATTCATCGAAAGAAAAGACAGGGCTCCGCTGACAAGGTCATGTCGTCCGAATGAAAGAAAGCGCTCCAGCTTTGAAAGTATTAGATGCAGTACCCACCTGCGGAAGCAGAGGTAAACGAGGATTTCCACTAAGTTGGAAGGATCAGGTGGAGAGTGACCTGGTTTCACTTGGTATTTTCAACTGGCGCCCAAACAGTGAAAAGAAGGAACGAACGATGCGCTAATGTTGGTTCGGCTATAATCCTCTAAGCCGAATGTACGCCAATAAAGAAGAAGAAGATATAATAGCATTAATACTGCTAAGATATTTGTAAAACAAAAACACAGCACAACTCCAATTCAATTCCCGTTGTAAATAATTAGACAATCATAAAAATTAATTAAACCCTTGAAAACATATAGCGTGTATGTATGTAAATATATCTGTATATGCATACACGATATAAATATGTATATGTAAATCATTTAACAATGACCCAAAAACCCATTTCGAGCATTAACATTTTAGAAGCAAAACAATACAATAATTGCTTTAAACACAAATTAATCGATTTGTATTTCTGTTGGTCGAAAATCGAAGAATTACAAAATATGTATGCTGTTGTGTGCACCCTTAATCCCTACTTTAGAGCAGCTGATGTAATTTTCGGCCGAGCTCCTCCTCACATTGGCGGAGGAGAAGACAGTAAGCTTCAACCAAATCACTAAAGGGTTTTCATCAGGAGCTTAGATTTCATGAAAGAAATACTCTCGGAAGATGCGAAGACATGAACATGCGCGATCACATCATTTTTCAACCACAGCTATTTTGTTCAAGGTAGCATTTGCTGCACAAACTCGTTTGGGTCCCTGATCACATAGAGGTGAACTGAAAAGCAGAGAAACTTGCAAGATAAGGTACGACTAACCAGATTTTTCCGGAGAAAGAAGGAATTGGTATATCTCTAGGCACATGCGAACTGATAAGGTTGGATCAAAACTTGACCTATCGCAAATCGAACCACCGGGTAAGGCCGAATAGCTTATATTCTTTGAAAAAGCTCCCTTCGGAAGATTGTGCAGCTCCTGCAGAGAAAAAACGATTTATGTTATATGTTTGCCCTGTTTTAAGTAGTCGTTTTTAGAAAACCTTTTGCGGTGTAGCAGAAACAAAAGTGTAATTCATCCAAGTGGATGTAAATGAAGGGGTAGAGTTAGTGAAAACTTTTTCGTGGAACCATTGGGCCACACCCAATAATCTGCATACTTAGCACTAACGGCTACAAATTACACGAAGCTTATTGTTCAGGCATACGGCTTCAAGTTCAGCATTTCCATTGATGTTTAAATATACAAAATTGATAGGGTCAGGATGAATAGAAGGGAATTTGAGAGTTAACGTTTTTTCAAATCATGCATGAATCCCATGGATCAAATCGAGAAAAAGATCTGCGCATGCTTAATAAATATGGCATGAGACTACTTAATTCCTCTTCCAGATAAGGCAAAAAACTGAACAAAATCTAAAAGTTCTCGCGACATACCAATCAATTGGAGAAATTTTACCTTTTTCCAACAACAACAGCGGTATAAATCTGATAGATGGTGGCTTTCATAAACTTCGTGGTCATATCATAGTCTTTTTGGGACCCTTCATGATGCCTAACATAGCCTTACCTATCATCCCTCTGTCTAGCTGGAACGTATAATACTACGTTCCCAAATGTTTATAAGGTAGCGCCCATAAAACACGTAGCACAGCCAAGATGGGTCCGGTGTTGGTTTAAATGCTACGTTATATGCACGGAAACCGACATTTCGGCGTAAAATCACCTCGACGGTTTTGAAAGTGCAAAATATAATAATAATAGCGGAGTGGTTAGCTTACGCACTGCCTATCTGAAGGCCTTGGTTCAAGTCCTGGTTCGACCAACATCAAAAATTATAGAAAATTAATTTTTCTAATTGCGGCCGTCCTACGGCAGAGCATGTCAAGCTCTCCGAGTGTATTTCTAACATGTAATAAAATTGCCTCATAAAAATACATCGTACATTCGGAGGCGGCTTAGAATAAACTGTAGGTCCCTTCGTTTGTTGGAAACACACGAAGTAAAAAAGCTCCAATTATATATAAATCTTTATGAAGTCGTATCATATTTATAAGAAAAGAAGTGTGAAACAAATCAACGGACAGAGGAGAAAGGGGCATAGAAAAGGCGACATGAAGGGATGCGGTTCCAAAACGCCTAAAATGTATATAAAGTCAAACTGTCTTTAAAATATTGTTTTTATTTTACAGTCAAACGAGCTATCTCGTATAATGTAGATTCCCTATCTTTGTAATAAAAAATGCTTCTAATTTTTGTTTTCTTTTCCACTTAAGACATCAATTTGTCAACTTGGAATCGGTTTGATGACTAAAACTTATTAATGATCATTGGAAAATTTGACTTTTCATGTTTTGATTTCACAGGCCTATTTCACAATAATTTAAGAAAGCCATGGAATGCAACTCTGTGCATGCTCACGTGGTAATAACATCTCTGAAGTACACCAACAGCTGTGTTTTGTTTACTACAGAATAACAATATAGCTGATTTTTTGCTATTTTTTATCAGCTTTTGTTGTTAATAGCAAATAATTCTGTATTATGAAAGAAGAAAGTGAAAAACACTTAGAAGTATTAAAGCGCCAGTTTTTGTGCTGTTATCCACTTCATTGCATTGACTGGAAGGTAGATATTTGAATCAAAATTAAACACCAAAAGCTTCAATAATATGCATGTAAATTTCCCAGGGCATTCCAACTGACCTGACGTGGGACCAACAAAAGTTATTTGTGGAGAACACAGTGCTTAATCCACTCAACAAAGAATATCCAGTAAAAATAAGTTATCAACTGAATTTTCTAAAACGTCTGTTGGAACAATTGGAAACGGTTTATGACGAAGTGCATGATATTGTTTATGAAAGTTATTGTGCCGTACAAGCACTTGTAGCTAAAGATGCAACGGAAAAATATGCCTACAAACATTATTTGCAACCCGCACTTAATGTCACACTTACAATGCTTGAATCCAAAAGTTTTGTTGCCGAAGGCACAACAGGACTATGCAGTTGGCAAGCATCAATAGCGCTGGCAGATTATTTGGTGCAAAATAGTGATATCGTTAATAATAAATGTATTTTAGAATTGGGTGCTGGTACTGGATTATGTGGAATGATTTTGTTGCAATGTTGTGATGTGCGACACATATTACTTACTGATGGCAGCCCGGAATGCATAGAACTTATGAAAGAGAATGTGTGTAGAAATTTCAAAGGATCCATTGAAGTTTGCAGCGGAGAATATGAATTTAAAGGAAAATGGTTAAATTTAAAGCAATTGCAATGGGATGCGATCGATAAAATGGAATGGCCAACTAACAACAGCACCGATGTCGTATTAGCAGCCGATGTGGTTTATGATGACACCGTATTCGAAGCCTTAACACACGCCATAGACTTTGTATTTAAACTGAGAAAAGATAAATGCGAAATGTTTCTAGCTGCCACCGTAAGAAATGAGTACACGCTACAAAAGTTTTTGAATATGCTCTGTATGTATTATTTATATTTATATAAATTTCTTCTAATTGTTATTTTAACAAAAAATATTTTCAGTGGCGTTAGAATTTCTGGTAGTAGAGAAGGATGTGATACCTTTGGACAGATGCAATTTTTATTGGGATCGCACAACACCTGTCAAAATATTCCATATAACACGCAATAGCTAATTAATATATAAAAATTTTGACACAAACTAACATTTTTTTTACAAAATAGACTTTATTTCAGTTATAACTTAACATTAAATAAGTATAAATTTACAAATTCTTTTTCTTAAATATTTTTATATACATAATCTACATAAATATTTATACATGTCTCAGTAGTGAGTATGAGCACTTATCGTAGGAATCGAACCATCATGTAGACACGTCACATCCAATTGTTCAATTTCATGCTGTTTAAATATCACACCCAACAAATCATATTGTATTTCGAAGAGTGTCATACAATATGTACGTGGCACTTTTACACCCACCACAAGTGCAACTAATGCTGTGATTATCATATAAACAAATCCCTGTGCCATTATCGTACTCCCATCCGTTGAGTAGAAAAATGAATTCTTCGAATTGGATACAAAATAGTAATATATCAAGCTTGTAGAAATTAATTTCGCTAAATAAGATACGAAAAATAGTAATTCAGTAAAACGGAAATGCGAAACTTCCACAATCGATATTTGCAAATTTGAAAATGATATGCCAAAAAAAAGCAATATAAACCATAATGGCAATTTTGTATCCACGGAACTACATATAATCATACTCAAAGTGGTAAGAATTATGAGGAAAATCTCATTTGCAACAAATGTGACTTTTACACTGAAGAAAACGACAATCAAAATACATAACACTGAACCGCCGAATATCACCCACAGCATTGCATCAACATTATCAACAGGAGTCAGACGTACGCCTTGATTCATGACAAACCAAAAAATGTAGTACACAAAGAGCGCATACTGTATCATTTCAGTAAAAAGCACCACCAGCGTAACGTTCCATTGTTGATTCTTTGTCACATAAAGAAACTTAACACGTTTAATAATATCTTTTCGCTTATCAAATATACTGCCATTAGAGTTAGCAATACGAAATTCATTATCCAAAATATTCTGACAATCAACAATACCATAAAAATCCATCACCTTCAAACCAATAAGAACACCTAAAATCACAATAGAAATGGTTAAGTAGAGGCCAGCGAAACCCACATAAAGGCCTTCCGGTACTTGTTCGGCAGTTACATTGAGATTGTTGTCAGGTTTCGTGTAACTAGTGCCAATAAGGCTTACAGCCGACGCACTGCCCAATAGAAAAATGGAAAATGCGAGAGTGAGCATAATAGAACGGCTACGTTTATTTAAAGTTGTATGTAGAAAACTCAATCCGGCTATGTAATTTAAGCTGTACGCGAAGTATGAGATGAAAGCGCCAGCCGTATCTGAAAGAGAAATAAATGAAAATTAATTTGATGTAAATCATATGCTTTATTAAGTAACACGTATTAATCAATGGGTGTATGAAATAATAGTTTTTTTTTATAAAATTTTAACAATTTTGTACTGAAAAATAATTCAGTAGCCATAAATACTGCCAGAGAGAACACCAAATAAAAACTAAAGTTTATTTATAATAGTGTGGTAAAGCTTATATTATATTTTGCCAAAAAGAAACCTTTATAAAATACTTTAATAACACTGAGCGAACATTTTTTGTGTAATTCATTTAAAAGCTAAAAAAAAAAAACGATGAGTTATTATCTGTTCATCTGATTTCCGGGTGTCTCTTGTTGTTGTTGTTGTAACCGCAAAAATATTCCTCAAAGTAATTTTTGGGAAATCTTACGGGAGTAACAGTCCTTGACCGGATAAAAAATCCGGGTCGTTCCGCTATAAAGACCCGACTGTCGTGGGAACTATTGGATTTTACTCGCTTCTTACGACAGGCATGCCTTACCGCGGGTAAATTCTTGATCCACTAACCCGCAGAGGGTTTTTCTTATCTCTCGCTCATCGCTTGCGATTAATTTTAATTTAAAATATATTTTATTAAATCAATTATATACTTGTATATATTTATGATTGAAGCATAATTTTTTAAAAAAGACATCTCAGAAAGTACAAAAGTAAGGTATAACTGTGGTTGATAAGATAATCAAATTCATGGAAATTTAAGTTTCCTTTTGTATCACATGCCCCTAACACTAGACTTAGCACATGATTTTTTTTTTTTTTTTTTTTTATTATACTAAAGGTGATCAATGTATATCAGCAAAAATCTATTTTTAGTTAAATTATTACAAAGAAAAATAGTATCGCAATTATTGAACTAAAAATTGGGCTATAAAAAGATAATAAGTTAAAAAAAGTTATACATACAATATATAAAGGTAGATATAATTTTTTTTAATTAATTATCTTTTTATATCCCAAATTTTCTCCATTTGTCATATTTTAATAAATTTTGATTTAACTGTTCAGTGAGAAATGTCAGTATAAATTAGCCTGTAACAAAATTGCGCTCTCTCAGTACAATTGTTACTGCCCAGCTGTTCGTCGAATATACTAAATATTAGGTTAAGTAAAAAGTCATCAATTATTTTTGCAAATATGCACCATTCTTAATGGTAATACCATGAAGTCTCTCTCATAGAAACTTGTTACCATTGGAAAAAAATTGGGACATTGGATTTTCTCAGGCCAATTCTTCACCAGCTAAATCATTAACCATAAACAGGAACAGTCCATGCGAGGTCCACACTATAAAGTGGATGAATAAGAACCTCCCAACCAAGCCCTCGGAGTTTCTTCCGAGTCCGTATCGATGTATGTGATCTGGCGTTGTTCTGATGAAATACCATTCCCCTCATCTTGACCAAAGCTAATCGCTTTTTGGCGATGGCTTACTTCAGGCTGTAGGGGAGCAGCTTATAGGTGGGATGAGTCCTTACCAATCCCACCAAGCACACAACGAAACCTTCCTAACCGTCAATCATGGCTTGGAAACCGTTTGTGGCGACCATTTGTGGTGATCCACTTTCAACCACCAGTCTCTATCTACTTTAGAAATGGGTCGATTTTGTTACGATTCCGCTATTCGATCCATGAGGTTTTTCTCATTAACTCATGTAGCACCCATACATCGAGCTTCATTGTGTATCCAGTATTTTTCAAGTGGGCTGCAAACTGTTTATCAGTTTATTTTATCTACACCGTCAAAAAGCTTTTATATCAAACTAACCGGAATGAAATCGAGGCAACCAAAATTAGGTATGATTTACTGTTACAGTATCAGGACCATAAAATTCACGATTCCAGCTGAATATCTGGTTATCCGATGGCCGGTGATGATGAAACAATTGCCGCTGTGCAAGTCAGTCTAGGTCATGTTTTTTATATGAGCGACAACACTTCAGCTTTGGAAGTATACGACGCAATATCTGCTAGTGGAAGGAGAGGACATCCACTCCACAATCGTCAAAAAACTAAGAGGACACAAAAACGTAACTAACCTTTTCGGTTGTCAACAACAAACCTGTCCTACACAGTACACAGGCCGCAAAAATTTTAAATCCACTATTCAACTATTCTTTTGAGTGGACCTCGTACCTATACATATTATATATGCCCTGTAATATTAATTGTAAAACTATTTATCACTTGTAACCTACACTCTTCACCACTTGATAAGCGTTTTATGTTTTATGTACACATATGTTCGAAACAATTGCCGCCGATAAAGAAAATCCCCTATAAATTTACGTATATAAAATATTGTATGAAGATAGCTTTATACTTTCCTTTTTTTATACAATTAGAAATTGCATACAGTCATCAAAAAAAGAATTCCAAATTGCATTTGTTGTCCAGACTAACATATAAAATATGATTTCTTTTTATTGGGGACGCCGCTCGGTAGGGAATTTGTCGGCTCATCAGTTTGCCTGAAAATCCTCAACTCTCACACCAAAAATTGAAGTAGGAGCTTGGTCGGAAAACGTTTCGAGTATTACCCTTGTCGGCCAGCTTCTCAAGTTCTTCATAGTAATGCATCTCGGCCTCTTTCTTTTTATGTCTTCGCATACGTCTTGCTTCCCTTTTCAATTCTCTTTATCTATGAGAGATGCACGTCAGCTTGGTCCGACTTGGGAGCCAAGTTTGATCATGTACACGGGTGGACGGACTAAAGCACACCGACACGGCTAAATCTATTCGACTCGAAGTTCCCTAAGATTTCAAACAAAAATAGATGTTATGGACATATACCATATATCTATCTCGAATATACTCAGCTGAGTATAAGGTAAAACGCAAAATACTAAATATTAAAATTAATTAACTCCAACGGCTAATAAACAAAAAAGATTAACAACAAAATTCTATTGATATCTGTATGCTCCTCAAAACATTTTCAATAGTCATATAGATAATAGCTTGATGATAATTGTATGCACATGTATGAACGTGTGAATAAATTGCTCACAAATACTGGCATTAAATATTGATAGATTATATTGAGGCAATAAATATATTATATAGTGGTATAAACCACTATCTGTTTACAAATATTATATGTTGGCGGCCGCAATAGTCGACTGGTTAGCAATGCATACTATCATTCGGACGGCAACGGTTCGAGTTCATATCCAATCAACGTCCAAAGTTATAGTAAATTATTTTTTCTAATTACGGTCGCCCCGCGACAGATAATGTCAAGCCATCCGAGTGTATTTCTGGCATGAAATAAAAGCTCCTCATAAAAAACTATCGGCCTTTCGGTGGCGGCTGAGTATAAACTGTGGTGCCTCCATTTCTATGAATACCACACACAAATTGGTGAAGGAAATTGGCAGAAAATCAATCATAATAAACGCCAATTATAATAAAAATAAGAAAAAAAGTGCTGTCTTCGTCCATGCCGAAGCCTTTATAGGTCTAAATACTAAATTTCCCGCTCCGAGATTCCTTTTTTGATGTAGTTTTGACCAAAAAGACCTTATTAGAACAAATCGGTTGTATGGGGGCTATATGATATAGTCCTTCGATTTCGATGATTTTCGGTGGCAATGTTCATTTGGAGATACGAATTTAAAGTACCGAATATCACCCCCCGAGATTTCTTTCTTGACATAGTTTTGACCAAAAACATCTTATTAGAACAAATCGGTTGTATGGGGGCTACAATATAGTCTTCCGATTTCGATGATTCTCGGTGAAAATGTTTATTTCTGGAGCCGAAAGTATAATACCAAATAGCTCGCTCTTAGATGCTTTCTTGACGGCTTTTCGGCCAAAAACCTCGTATCTGAATAAATTGGTTGTATTGTGGCGGCCGCGATAGCCGAGAGGTTAGCAATGCGCACTGACATTCGGAAGGCGCGGGTTCATATCCCAGTGCCAGCAATATCCAAATGTTATGGAAAATTAATTTAAATAAAAAATTAAGCTAAATTTTCTAATTGTGGTCGCCCCTCGGCAGGGAATGTCCACCCCTCCGAGTGTATTTCGGACATGAAATAAAAGGCTCCTCGTAAAAAAAACCATCAGCCGTTCGGAGGCGGGTTAGTATAAACTGTAGGTCCCTCCATTTGTTGGAAAAACATCTTGACGCAAAAACCACAAACTGGAGGAGGACCTCGGCCGAAAATCGCTTCAGCGGTTCCAAAGCGCCAATTATACCTATATATATTATGGCCACATGATATTGTGCCCTGATTTCGATGGTTTTCGGTGGAAATGTTTATTTCCCAAATTTCCCGCTTCGATATTCATTTTCAACTCTACCTCTCATTCTGGCCCAACCGGTATACATTTTTTAAGGGTTTATATCTTCTCCTTTTGGTGCCTACATTCTTCGGACCAAAGTTAATATAAAATATCATTTCATGTATATGAAAGGTATAATATTATGTGTATGTAAATATGTATATGAATATACATATATACAATATAAGTATATACATATAAATGTACCTAAATGTATATGATTCATCGCATAAAAGTACTATACGAATATACACGGTGTGTCCCAAAAATAACCGAACTTTATATTTAAATCATACAACATACAGCGCCATGTATTGAAAATTTGCAACATTAAAAAGATACATTCATCCTGAATTCATTGAATTTTAAAAAATTAAAAAAAAATTTAAAAAAAAGAAGCAGTCGTAACCGAGGTACTAAAGAATATTTCTATAAATGACATAAAAAAATCTAAAATCTATGCATGCGCTGGTTGATCGTTCCAAACGTTGTGTTGAGTCAAATGGTGGAACCTATTTTGAATAAATAATAACTTTCAAAGATAATATAATGTGTATTTTACTATTTTATATCCAAAAAGTTCGTTTATTTTTGGGACACACCGTGTACATAAGTACATATATACGCGTTAACTTACCCATGTCATTAGCAAAGTAGAAACAGCTCGCTAGCAAATTACCCACGCCTGCACATAGTAAAATTGGGATATGCCAAAAAATTATGCGACCCTTTAAAAATTTCACCAAAAACATAATAACGGCAATAACGAAGCCAGTGCAACCACCAAATATCATTGGCCCATACTCAATGAGTCCGGCATTGACATTGCGCTTGGCGATCAGTGAGCAAATTGTGTAGCCAAATATGAGACCACATGGCAGGAAGGTTAAACACACTAAACAAAAATAAAAAATATATGGAATTTTTTATATTTTTTTCTCAGATTATTTACGATATTTGTTTAATTTTTTTTTATTTATTTTTTTTTTTATTTATTTTTTTTTTTATAATTCTGTATTTGTTTTTTTTTTTTGTTAGGCTTTTTTTGAATTTAGAACCTACCCACAAAAGTCGGTGCAAACAAAAAAAGTTTATTCACGAAATTCTCCCACAGATTGGCAATTCTAAACGCCATTTCTTATGTTCCCTGCGCAGTGGGGTTAAAGGTCATCAATCGGAAAACAATAATTTATTGAATTTGTTTAGTCAAAAAGTTCTGCGCATAATTCGTTAGAATTTTAACTTTAATTGTCACACTATCTCACTCGTCACGTACCGTACCTTGACCACGCACTTTACACGGTTATTGCCATGAATTGGCTTTCTCAGTGTGACGACCCGAACTGAGTTGTGTTATGCTTAGACTGGGCATGGTCCGTATGTTAACTCATTTTTGCTGCCAACTTTTTTGTTTTTACCTTGATAATTTTTGATAACGTCTGTACTGCCAATTGCGATAAGATAACGGTTGTTGAAGGCATACTACATACATACATAGATATGTGGTATAAGTAGAGGAATTTGGCTTAGTCGAATAGGCTTCGAGCGGGGAATACTTGAGGGGGCATAGAGCAGAAATGTTTGTTCATATTTTGCCTGTTCATATGTATTATATTATTTTTTGTTACCTTATATGTTTATTTACATTTTTATTCAAACGTTTATTCTTTATCATTTACGATTTCCCGAAAGCTTTTTAATTACATATGACGTTTAAATCTAGAGAAAAATCAAATAAATTAAATAATTGCTAAAGGTCGCGTCTATTATAGATTTACAGTCGCTGCTACAATTTATCGAACAAATATAGTATGTGTGGGCTATATATTGGTCTAGTAAGAAGAAATCCATTATTTTTGGAATAGCTGCCTTTAGTGATCTGTATCTCGTGTTCTATAAGACCTTTAAAACAACAAAAAAAGTATACCATAAGATTTCTTTCTTATTTTAATAAACTGGGTTCTGCTCTTGACTTCTAAATAAGACTTTTACACGGTTTTTATATATTTATTATTATCGAAAATAAGTTTTACACATATTAACCTTAGCAATAGCAAAGTATGTTCCAAATACCGAGCAAGCAGAGCCATAATAGAATTTTTCCCCTTCTGGAAAAAGTATAATTTTTATTAAGTTGTACCAAACCACTGGCGAATTCGATAAAATAATTAGCTTAACAATTTATAGCATGCAAACATAATGTTTAGTCCGGGCGTTGATAATTATAATAAATCTGTCCAAGAAGTTATCGGAATCATCATATCAGTTAAGAAGATGTTGCAGTTCGATGCAGAAAGTTTCAGATCTGTATCTAGTCTAAATACCGGATATGTCATGACAGGTGATAAAAGTATGTATAGAAGTTATACTGGTTCATAAGTTCACAGAGAAAAAAATGGTTCGTAATTGCGCTATAGTCGTAATATTCTTAAAAATCAAAACTTTTTTTATATTACTTACCTGGCAGACCGAAAAAAAAACTCTCTTTCCATTATCTTATTATATCTGAGGAATATGGTTCTGGACGTATTTCTTTGATCCCGGTGATAGCAATAAAATAACTCGTTAAAATTTTTCGTAAGCACTCTTCGATGTACCATTTTGCAGTTACCGTCTGACACTTTTTCAGTGGAATAGCAGCTACGATTTAGATTGGGTGAAGTAAACTGAAACGATTATTTTGCTGCTGATTTTTGTTGCTTAGATTTTAAGGGAGGGTTTGCTTCTGTTGGACTCTATACCATGGATTGCTGTTTGGTTACTGGATCGTACTTATAGAATCAGGATTCTTCGCCAGTAACGACTTTAGTTAAGTGGCTAGGCTGACCATTATCGAGTTTGTTTAGGAAAAATTTAGCAAAATTCACTCAAGCCTCTTTTTGGGCCTCATTTAAAATTCGTGATACCCATCGAGTAAATTCTTCGTGTATCCCAGATGATTTCTTAATATTCGCGATACAGCCATGGCATTCAAGCCCAATTCAACGTCAATTTTGGACTTCACCAGAGCTACAGTGACGTCATCAGTGGAAGATTTTGGTTGACCTTCTTTCTGGGGGCTCCTTCTCTACTAGAAAATGTCCGGTCTGGAATCTTCGGAACCACTTAGAAATAGTCTTTAAAGACAGTGCAATCGTTCCATATGGAATTTGGCATTCACTGAATACTTGTATTGGCTGTAAATTACGACGAAACCCGTAAAGAATCACATGGCGAATTTCTGTTTCCGTAGGTGGTGGAATTTCGTCTGAACTATCCTCAGCTATCTTGCGTTTTCTCGTCTCCAATTCAGCTGATCGTTCTAAAATTTCAAAGGAAGACTAATAAAGTAATTGTAAAGGATTTGGTATTTTTAGATTTAACAAAAACATATTGAAAGTCACCAACTGATCGAACTTTTGTTAATCCCCTCATATATTATGATTCATAAAAAATTTGATGAACGCTAAAGAAATTCCCAATTAATGATAGAACGAGTTTTTGTAGTATATAACAGAGCTCTGTATACCCGGTTACTCATTCATTACTCAACTTCACCACAAAGAAGCTTAAGAATTTAAAACTTTGTGTAAATAAAGAAGTCAAAAATACAAAACATTTTTACTCGAATTACTCGAATAAGCTCCAAACGCTCGAGTAGAGGCGCGGAATTAATCAAGTAATGCACATTGTTCGAGGGTGCGAGTACTCGTTTTTCAAATAGTCGAGCATATAAGTTCGAGTTCGAACAAAAGCTTGAGTTTTAGTATAAAGTCGCGTTTTGAAAAGAAATAGCAACAGCTTTATTTTCGAAAATATTAAAATATATATAAATGCATACATATGTAGGTAAGTACAATAGTTTTCCAAACTTAGTAAAATCTTAGATTCTCATGGTGATAGCATAAAATGAACTTTCCCTCAATAAAATGTACCCTTTCCGCTACCAATGCTGGCAAGCCTTTCAGAAACATTCGGTAACTCCTCTTTCTCTGCAGCGTCTTTGGGATATTGCTGAAACATACGTTTGCCATCCAACTTCACACATCTCACATCGTCCGGATGCAGACCGTGATACATAAAATAGTTAGTATTCCATAAATTCGTTTGTGGTGGCGTTTGGGGTCGCTGTCTTTTAATGCCCATTAATTTATTACGCATCTCAATAAGACCTCTAGAGTTTGGCATAAATATAATTACAAGCGCAATGCTTACTGCAGTCAAGAGTATATTGAATATACCAATGCCCAAGAGTTCATGCCATGCATCATCCGCCAACGTTTCATACTTTAACACCTCCAAAACAAGCAGTTCCATTACAAAGACCGTAGCGAGTGCTAGCTCGGTATAGAGTAGTGGCGTACACTCGAGCACAACTTGCAGCACCACACTGGAGTAGACACCAATGCATGCATAGTAGAAGCATACAAAGTAAAAACATTCCTGCGTGGCGTTGTCAACGTAAACACCCAGTATCGCAGAGAGTGCTGTGATTTTAATTACGCCAAACATCAGATAGACCAATTTCGGTTTGTAACGTACCATCAAAACACACCCCAACATACAACCCGATGCGTAGAGCAGGAAAGATAGATACAGATATTGTGTTATCAGGTAGGCAAATGTTGAGCTGCGTGCCAACTCCAGATAAGAGGTGGAGTATGTAAGCGTACGCTCCAGCACCAAAACCAACGCTATACCCACAACCAACCATTGGCGGTTTCGTGTGACGTAGAAATCATTGCGACACGTAAAAAGCGCATATATCGACTTGCTCGGTAGAAATACAAGTTTCTCCTCATTCAGCAGATTGAATGCAAGGTCATAGGATACTTTGTAATTATAGAGACCCATATGTTGTAGCAGCTCATTCACAACCACACCACTGAGCATAGATAGTGTAATGCCCAGATAGATCCAACCGTAAAGTGTCACTTCGAACTCATTAAATATGCTAAAACCCAGCGTTAAACCGCTGAAGTACAACGCATTGCCGAATGCGATGCGCGCTGGACGAACACCACGCGCGGAGCTGCGCAAGCTGATGTAACTGTAGCAGGGTATGAGTGTTGTGCCAATGCCGATGAAACCGAAGTAAAAGCAAATATCTAGGAAATCTCGTTAGTAAAGCCTCTACAGATAAAAAAAGACAACCAAGCTTAGCTACTTACTTAAGTTGTCTGACAGCATGAAGCAACAACTGATAACATAGCATACCAGCCCATAGAAAATCACATAGAAGTGCTCATAACTATATTGGCGCTGCAAATATTTCCTCAATGTTAAACCACCAGCCAAGGCTATGGCTACACTGCCACCAAGCAATGCATACCAATGGATCCAAAGATTATTATACACGTAGGCATATTTACAATAGTAGCCAAAAAAGCAGCCACTCGTG
The DNA here is from genome assembly GCA_037013455.1 of Ceratitis rosa. Lineage (NCBI taxonomy): Eukaryota > Metazoa > Arthropoda > Insecta > Diptera > Tephritidae > Ceratitis > Ceratitis rosa. Next base: position 17,785,680 of record JAWMAG010000003.1, on the reverse strand, counting down.
AATAAGCAGAGAAATACTAAAAACAAAAATAATATATTTATTTAATGTAAAGAAAAAAAATTAATTTAAATATTTTCACTGATTGATTACCCAAAATATCGGGGAAATGATACATTTCCGCTGAGAATGAATGCACTGAAGAGTTGTCTTTTCACATCTGCGCGGGTGTAAGCTTCCGAAACAATTGATACGCTTTCGTCTTTACAAATTCTTGCGTTGCTGACGAATACTCATCAATATTTTACGCGTTAAGATAAAAAAATATTTTGTTGCAGACGTTATCTTTGACTAAAAGTAATAATGTACATATGACGAGGAGAGTTAAGTGAGAATTTTACTTTACTTTTTTAAAAGATTTTGCTGTAAAATGAATGTTCTGCTTGGTAATTATAGCCGAGTCAACGATCGCATGCCAATCGGGTTTTCTCTTCGCTGTTTAAAGCATTTGGAAATACCAAATGAAGCTAGGGAGCTCTCTACCTAATTCCTCAAACGGAGTGGAGGTCTTTCTCTCCCTGTACTGCGTGGAATACTTGCAAAGCTGGGGAGCCTTCGTTCGAATGGATGGATGACATACCTAACCAACGTAGCCGCTCCCTCTTTAGTTACCGAACTATATCAATGCCGCCCTAAAAGTCGTATAGCTCTTCGTTCCATCGTCTGCGGCATTCACTGTTGTCAATGCACAGAGAACCATAATTTGTACGCAAAACGTTTTTCTCGAAAATTTGTGTGGCTCATTGGAAGTCGACATAACATAGCAAGACGGAAATAATGAGCGATTTGTGGAGTTTGATCTCTGTTTATGGAAAGAGCACTTTGCTTTTCTGTTTCAAGGACAAGTTGAAGAAAGAGGCACACTGTCTAATACCTCTTTTGATATGGAATGACTCGGAGAGGTCCTTCCCAATACTGACTGCGCTTCTGCGTCAATTTTCGCATCCACATAAGTTTTTTTTGGCGATCCATTAGTCACAACCCTTTCTTATCCAGGATTTGGCGCATTATCGACATCTTAACAAATGCAGATTTGCGAGTTATAAAGTCACAATAATATGCTCCAATCTGTTTGTTGATTGTCTTTCACACAATACGCTCGCTAAGACCTGCGATATTGGCAAGGTTTATACCACGGTAATTGGCTCAATAGTCTACGGCTCTCCCTTTTTATGGATTGGCATACATAGGTTATAATCGTCGAGCATACTTTTTTCCGACCATATTATGACGCCATATTTGAAAAGCTCGGCCGAAAGCCTCAACTCAGTATGCTCTGTACATATGTGTGTCACCAGAATACCTTCTGGACTCCGACATGAGTATGCTCCGGTCTTGAAATCTTTCTGTATGTGCACGGACCTTGTTAGTCTCCAAATGCGTCTAGCTTCTCTCTTCAGCTCTCGGTATCTAACCTATCCTGAACGTGTCGTGTTCGATAGGCAGTCTGGTTCCTCTACTGTGACACCGTACCAACTCTTTTCCCGACATTGTCCAGTTTGTTGTTGTTGCTGTAGCCGGGAGTGACAATCCTTGTCGCGAGAACTTTTGGATTTTAGTCGCCTCTTACGACAGAGATGTCATACCGCGGGAAAATTCTTGAACTCCTACCTCGCATGGGCTACATTGTCTAGTTTCTATAGCGGCGATATTAAAAGATCTAGAAATACCGTTCATTATATCGAGGTGCTGATGAGTGCTTTCAGAAGGGGATAGCGCAAGACTAGTAGAAAACTGTCTGGCTGTCTGTTGTGATTGCAGCTTTTCGACGTCGAGCCTTGTGTGTCGTCTTGACGGCCCTATTCTGTTCTCTGCTTCTTAGAGGTGGGTGTGCATCTTTGCTGCGATAATAAGCCATCACAACTTAGCACATCTGGAACACCGAAGATGTGTCTCCCATTTTAGGGACTATAAAGTAGCATAACATCTTTCGTTTTGCTTCCTTTTTTATTGAATTCTTTCATCGATTGTCAAAATTATTACAAATTAAATTAGAAACGAAATCGATCAGGTGATCACAGCAGTAAGCTCAAGCCGAAAACAGTTGCTAAGTTCTCCTACTTCGTAGACTCTACAATGGAGTCCCCCATCTATCACAATATGATCGATTGATTGTGCTTTTTTAGCTCTACGGGCAGTTAAGAGGATCTAAGCACTCATAGAAAGCATCTTCGTTCAGATGGTCCTTCTCTTCCCTTATCGCATGAGCGCGTAATCAGCGATATGTTGAAAAGCTTCACTTTGATGCGGATTGTGGATAGATTCTGATCCGTCGGGGTAAAATCCAGTACTCGAAGACTAAATCTCTCACAAAGCGTCGCAAACCTAACATCGAATTTCCTCTTTTTGTATGTCCACTGTAGTAGGTTTCACAAAGACCTATCTTCTTCCGTCCTTCCCCGTCCATCGTACTTCTTGGTTGGCGATGATGTCAGCCTTTAGTCTTAAGAGGATATCAACCAGCTGGACAGATGTGGTGCCTCTCAAACCCTACGTATGTACACCCACAGAGTGCTCGTCTTTAATCAAATGTGTGATGGTTACCCAAAGGACGCTTGGCTTAAGCCCGGAACTTATGAACTGCTTGAACCATATACAAAAGAATCGTTTCTGGTCACACCCAGGTGAATAGCAGTCAAAAAATTTTCTCACTTGTGTGAATATCTACAAATTATTTATAGAAAAAAAAGCTTGTATATATAATTGACGCTTTGCAACCGCTGAAGCTCCTCCTCCAAATGGTGGTTTTGCGCCTTAATGTTTTTCCAACAAATGGAGGGATCTACAGTTTATACTAAGCCGCCTCCGAACGGCTGATGGTTTTTTTATGAGGAGCTTTATTTCATGTCAGAAATACATTCGGAGGGGTTGACATTTACTGCCGGGAAGCGACCTCAATTGGAAAATTTAGCTTAATTTTTTATTTAAATTAATTTTCTATAACTTTTTGGATGTTGGTGGCACCGAGATTTGAACCCGAGCCTTCCGAATGTCAGTACGCAATGCTAACCACGCGGTTACCGCGGCCAAGTAGCCGATGCATGCAACATAATAATATAGGTCGATTTATCAAAACCAAAAACTTAAATTATTTTATATAAATATTTCGGAATTCAAATAACACTGGAATTGCCCATATGTATTTTACCCACATACATACATATGTGTATGAGTAGATGTATATATGGATTGTATTTCCCAACAAAATGTACACACAGTGCAAGTCGCCGCGCATCAGAAGCAACTCATACGCTCCGTACAACCGAACGAAAACAAAACAAAAAAGAAATGTAAACCGACGAAGTTGAGCGCACACAAACTGCGCAAGTACAAATACCATAATTTAGCGAGTGTGAAGCTACATTCATGAATGAAAATACCGGTAAAAGTTTCTCCGAGAATTGGTTTGATGATATTCACCCTACAATATCCGTTTGCAATTGTTTACCACAACAAGCCGTCAATAAGGTACACAATCAGTGAGTAGATACTACAAGTACACACTGGCGAGAGAGTTGGTGACTGACACTGCATAGAATCAATGCAATCTACAAGCCATGCAATGCGTAAAATGTTATTTATATATGTGTGCGTGAATGTGTGTACTCGTATATGGTATATGCTTTTTGCTCTTCTAGTGCCTTCGTTTTGCATGCTTTTGCTACCAATTCCATCAACCACCAGACGCATAACCACTCAAGGTGTCGATTATGCTTTTTATCGGCATTTGCTGTTGTGGTACATACTTTTGTAGTGGTTTCTATTTATACTCACCGTTTATCTATTTTTTTTGAGTTCTATGTTTTGGCTTGCCATTCTCAACTAGGTATGTACGTACACATCCTCTTTATACGCTTGTGTAGAAATCAGTACGTGTATTTGAGTGGAGAATTGCGTGTGAACGAACGAATGAACGAAAATTCCTTGCCACTTTGATAGCGGATATTTGACATTTATCGCGCCCGCACCAATATACCCATACGCTCCCGTCAATATAGAAATATTTGGTTACACGTATTTATGGTATATCCTTTGTGTATTCGCCCTCATTCGCACAAGCCTTCAATCACAAGCCTTGGTGGCGGCGTTGCATGAAATCAACCCTTTTTCGATGGGAAATCATTATAGGAAATTTTGGAAATTTTCCTCTTCACAAATTTAGTGCAATTGTGCAATTATATTGTACTTGCAACAAAGCAATGTAATTGACTGGCGAAAAAAAGTGTTTTTTTGTTGAAAAAATGTAGTTGCAATTGTTGAAAAAGTGTTGAATACCAACATTGTGATAATCCAAAGGCATTTAATATCGTCAAATTGGCTGGAATTTTTTGGCATTTTGTGTGATTTAATGGATGAAAGGAAGAAAGTCCAAAATGTTTGTGACAAACTGGTTCAACAATCTAAGTAATCGCAGTTTGGCGATAACACTGTTAATTTGCATATCCTTAATATATGTATCATATACATTTAATTCGTGCCTATTAACGAGCATTAGTCGTACATTCCAAAAGGTGCGTTCATGCCATAAATAAAATATTTACCAAAGCAATTATGAATTATTTTAATCAAAAACACTACACTACACCAAACTGCTTACCTATATTATTTCTTTACACATCACTAAAGTCATCTTTGCATTAATTCATCTTCGCCACAGAACCCTCTCCGCAGTCTACTCTTCGCCGATGATGCGCTCGTCGTTGTATCAGCTGCACCTACAGCGTCTAGGCTTTCAACACCAAATGCAAGTCTCGCTAATGCCAGCATGGCATCAAAACAGACAACGGAAGCATTAAGCTTGAGAAATCATGGTGCTTCCGTTGTACATAGTATATCCACCACCGCAAGTGGCTCGAATAACAACAATACAAACAACGCTACACAAGCACAGGAGCCGGCTGCTGATGGTTCGCCAAAATATCGTTTCCTCCGCCAACAAGGTCTACATCCGTCTCGTCATCTTCCCGACACGCTCATCATTGGTGTGAAGAAGAGCGGCACGCGTGCTCTGCTCGAATTCATACGCTTACATCCGGATGTGCGCGCCGCAGGCTGTGAAGTGCATTTTTTTGATCGTCATTATCAGCGCGGTTTGCGTTGGTATCGTCATCATATGCCGTATACTATAGAGGGTCAAATAACAATGGAGAAGACACCAAGCTATTTTGTGACGAAGGAGGTGCCACAGCGTGTGCATCAAATGAATGCGGCGACAAAGTGAGTTAGGGGGGAAATTACGATTTTTTTTTGTTTTGTAAATAAATATATTTACAACAAAAATTACATAACTTTAAAGTAAAATGTAAAATATTTTTAATTCAAAATCAAAATGAATCATTTATATGAATATGTTCGCTTAAAAAGCTAACGAAATTGAAACATTCCTCTGACCAAGGAGAGTTATATCGACCACTATCCCTCCTTTCCCGAGTTGGGAAGACATTTGAAGCTCTGCTGCTCCCAACTTGCACCTACCACCTGAGCCCAGTAGCACATCAACATGTCCTCCGCAAAGTGTACAGCACCGCCAACGCGCTTAATGCCATAAATACTCTGAGATAACTTAGGACTCGAACCTGCGTGCTGCCTAAATATCAAAGTCGGTGTTGTCAAAATTCCAACCATCAATAACCTAACCCCTGGCGGCTGCGATAGCCGAGTGGTTGAAAAAGTGCAGTGCGTACTACCTTCCGGAAGGTTATGGATTCGGTCCTGTCCCGCCCATCCAACATCCAAAATTATAGATGATCTATTTTAATACAAAAATTATGTTAATTTTTCTTTTTTCGATGACCCCACGGCAGGAAATGTCATAAACTGTAAGTCCCTTAATTTGCACGCCACAAAACGGAGAGGAAGCTCGAAAAACGCTTCAACGGCTACAAAGCGCCTGTTTCGTATCTATATAATATATATAACAACCCAAAGCAAGTTTCTCGGAGTGACATTCCATTGTCATCAAAATGTAGAACCTTGCAATAAAATTCTCAATACTCTAGCCGTCAGTACCTGGAAAAACGTAAAGAAGTGTTGCTTGCCATCTAAAAGGCATTTCACTACCCGGTCATACCCTACCCCGATTTGGATACCACGTACTATCGCGACGCAGATGAAGAAGCTACAAACCGATCAGAACACCATCTTGAGTACCCGAACAGCAAACGTCCTGTACACCATTTGCAGAGCAAGCCATCCATGATCTTAGTTAATGAGCACAATGCTAATACTACTAATAGCCAAACTATTACTCAACTACAGAAATCAACAGGCGTCATCATTGGACCAACCATAGCAGACAACGAGCCGAGTAATACTGGTATAATTTGGGTCTGGATGCTGGCAACTCCTACTTATTCAGTTTAGACCCTGGCATACCCAAAGTACATGAAAAGAGTCGCACAATACTAACCAACTCTTTGCATGTCCATTAAAACCCACCCTCATTAACACCCCTCTCCATCTGGCCCAAATCCAACGAAACAGCTCGCTTCGATTGCATCCGACTTTAGATTCTACATTCAGCATAAACTCAGCAGATCAGTGGAACTCTGGAGCATGTCTTATGGCTTAGAAAACTTACGCTTGGCTTGGAAAGTGTCACTTAACAATTCTGGTTGTGATTGGCTAGTAAGTTCGAAGATTGATTGAAACGGAACGTGGTGCAGAACCAAATCTGCCGAGCGGAGAACACTTCACATGCACAGCTGAGCCATTATCGAATGGGCTTACAGAGAAACACAAATTTACTTGAACTTTAAAGCTCAATATAGAAAGGCAAATCGGTTGAAATCATTAGCACTCGTTAGTTTTCAACTGAAAAATTCTTTACATAACTTCAGTGGATCAACGAGTATGAGTTCAATGAGTTTAGAATATATTAAAATGTTTCTTGGGTACCTGGAAACCTGGAAAGTTGAGAAACCTTCCTAAACATCTTAAGTTTTACGAGGCAATCGAATCCATATCTTATTACACATCAATGCTGGAGAAACATTCTGGTCTTTGAATGTTGATTGGTTGAAAGGGGAGGTTCAGGATCTGACAACGGACCGGACCCTCAATAGATAGTTGATTTAGTCAGTAAAATGTTTTGTATTACATCTAATTTCTATTGCTTTAAGTTAAAAAAAATTCTCCTTCAGTAAGAAAGTAGTAAAATTGCAGTCGTCTTTCACTGGAAGAAACTTAGTTGAGAGTAAAATATTTTATTGAGCACTTGAAACTTAAATTATTAATTACTCAAACACAATTTAAGTTCCTATAAAGTTTCAGTACTAACAATTCTGTATGCAAAAATTCTCAAATTTCTTCCCAACAGACTTCTTATTGTCGTCCGCGATCCCGTGACACGAGCCATATCCGATTACACGCAAGCGGCTAGTAAAAAATCGGATATGAAACGTTTCGAAGATTTAGCTTTTGTCAATGGTTCATACGCTGTAGTGGATACCGCATGGGGACCCGTCAAAATTGGCGTTTATTCTCGTTATCTGGAAAAATGGTTGAAATATTTTCCACTCTCACAATTACTTTTCATCAGCGGTGAACGTCTTATAATGGATCCTGCCTATGAGATTGGACGCGTACAAGATTTTTTAGGTCTTAAACGTGTCGTGACTGAGAAACATTTTTACTTTAATGCGACCAAAGGTTTTCCCTGTCTATTCAAATCGGAAGCCCGTTCCACACCACATTGTTTGGGTAAGACAAAAGGACGCAATCATCCGCATATCGAAGAAGCTGCCATTGAACGTTTACGCGAATTCTATCGACCGTTCAATAATAAATTTTATCAAATGACTGGCATCAATTTTGCATGGCCCTAAATGTGATATGGCGTTGGCGGTTTATACCTACATATGTATGTACGTAATGCGCTTAAAGCGTTAATTGTTTGTAATTTTTTGTTTTAAGTATTGTATTTACATACTTACATACACGTACATATGATATAACAAATTTGTGTTAATATTGACAAGTTGTTAGCCAAATTTATTGCATTTAGTACATACTTAGTATGTGCATACATATACCATATATGTATGTAGCTAAATCTAAGCGAGTATATAAATAATTACTCGTACTTACATATATACAAATTTATGCATTCTACATTTAATAACAAGAACGCTAATTTTTTTTTTTAGCGTTCGCATCAGAAACGCACATTTTTTGCTTCGAAACTTTATAAACGAACTCAGCAATCTCCTAATTTACAAGTACCATATACAAATGAATACATACATACATAATAATAGGTAGATGAGTAATGTAAGTGTTTGATACAAATTAAAATATTAAATATTAAAATAAGAGTTTATATACGACATACATACAAATATAAGCGAAAAGTTTTCATCACAAAACGCACCAAACGAAACAATTAATATCTAAGCAATTGTGAACAGATATCAGTTATAGGTATATACCTACATATGTATATGACATCAACGAGATCGCTTTGATTTGCGCATAACACAAATGAAGGAAGAACTATTCAACTTTCCTCTATATATCGGCCTAAAAATGAGATGAATGTGCTTAAAGATATCAAACGATTTGCTAATTGTATAGTAATTTCGTCTTCAACCAAGGAACCAATCTTACTTTGAACTTGCTTTTGAGTATAAATTCTCTACATGACTTTATAATAGCCCAGTTAGGCATAGCCTTCTTCCAATTTTTGGCATGTGTCATGCTATTTTTCCCAACAAATGGAGGGACCTCTAGTTTATTCTAAGCCGCCTCTGAGCGGTCGATGAATTTTCATGACCGGAGGCTTGATATTCCCTGACGAAGGGCGACCGCAATTTGAAAAATTAATTTTCTAAAAATGCTAACCAATAGCTATTACAGCCGCAGTTGTAGAAATTACAAGCCTGCCAAAACACCGCCCACCGCGAGCATCACTTGCACAGCGCAGCGTCTATGATATGAAATAAGGAGCATAATGCTTTGCTGTGCAAGCAAATTTTTGCTGGTATGCTACCGAAGAGAGCACCCCAACAGACATTTATTAGAAGCTGAACCTCCCCCCAGACATATCAAATCAGGGGAGTACTGCATTCAGCAACATGTACAACAACTGCACAGGACCGGACAGCGTACAGACAAGCACTTAATGCCATTCACCAAGAGTCAATTAACACCTTCATGAACTCTCTCCCTGTGTAAGGTGTTTTCGTAGTCAAACCACCACCCATAGCTGACGAAGTGCTCGAGCTGCCTCGAGAGTTCCACGTAATACTGGTGCAACTCACGTAGCAGGTTAAACTCCTGCTTATTCAGACTCGACCCCGATATACCTAACGTATGTTCTGAATGTATCTAGTCCCCGCACGATATTAACCAACTCTTTGCATGCCCCTGAAACCAACTCATCTAACCCCCTCACTCTTTGTCCGAACCGTTCGAATCAGGTCGTTACCTGGACCTGTTTTTAGATGACCTCGATGACTTAGACTAACTAGCTCGGTAGTTTACTATGATCTGAGTAGAAAGATAGTGCTTACCACTATCATAAGGCATCGTGAGGATCTAAGCTTTATTTGTCATTTATAGCGATGCCGGTTAAGCCTCACTAATGAGAGTCATAATTTTTCCTTAACCGCCTTGAATTGCCATCTTCAACAAAGGAAGGTATGAGTTGGTCAGCTTTTACTCAAGTTTGAGATACACTAGGCCACTCTAAGCAAACTTTGCTCAGGACACTAGATGCATTATTATCCTCATCATGTCGCACCATTCATTCCATCTTTGAGCTGTTTGGCCTCAAAATGGAAATAACAAGTACAGCCAGATTCTTCCCTATCTGGGTTTTCCAACGGAGTAGAGGTCGTAGCCACTGTCTCGTGATTCGCTAAACTATGTCAATGTCGCCATATACCTCGTATCATTCCTAACGCTGACTTATCAGATGTTGTCATCGCCCATGCCTACACGTGTATACACCATATAGCAGTACGGAAACGATGATCAACTTGCAGAGTTTGGTTTTTGTTTGTCGAGAAAGGATTCAGCGTTAGATTTCAAGGCTGACATTGTTGTTGGTGTTAAAACCGGCTTTCAGTTAGACAAAATTGTCGCCAACTTCAAAGTTATAACTGTCAACAGCGACTTGAGAGCCGAGGCGTGAATGCAACGACTGTTTGTTTGATGATAGGAGATATTTCGCCTTGCTTGATACGACCTTATATGTAATATTAAGGAGGCTTATCCCACAGTAATCGGCGCAGACGATCCCACACCTTTTTTTATTGATTGGTAAGATTAGGTTTCAAACGTCAGACATGCTTTCATCCGACCATATTTTGCAAAGAAGTTGATGCATGCACGTTGTCAGCACTTCACCGCTGTATTTGAATAGCTCGGCCGGTAATCCATCGATCTCCGCCGTTTTTGTTATTTTTCTAGTAGGCAATTGCTATTCGAACTTTTTCAAAGTCGGGAAATGAAATTTATTTTCCATCTTCCTCGATTGGGGAATCGGGCTCGCCATCTCCTGGTGTTGCACATTCACTGCCAGTCAGCAGTGAGGAGAAGAGTAATCTCCATAAAGTCAGTATACTCTGGATATCAGTTACTAGATCACCTCTTTGTGTCCTACAAGAGTCTGTTCCGTTCTTGAAACTTACTATAAGTCGCTCTATCTTTTCGTAGAATTTTCCTATCCCGCCTGTTTTCTTTCAACTGCGACACGGCAGTCCTTTTCGAAAATCAATAGTTCGATTGCAGTTGTACGTAGATAGCTTGAAAGACTCAGAGTTTTCTTATACTCACCAGCTCAGAGAGCAGGTGTGTAAGTCGTGTAGAAAACCGTTCGACTGTCCGTTGTAATTGCAGCTTTTCAACATGGAATCCTCCTTGTGTTTGTTGGCGGGCGTTCTTTGCTCCTCGGAGCGTAATTTTAGAGCTCTAACATATACGTGTATAAAGACGAATAATATAAAAAGCAAATTGTTTGTATAACTTAAAACATAAACTCCACTGCAGTAACTAAATAATCCATAACTTTTTCACATTTGCGTACCATTTTTAGAAGAAAAAAGTAAAAAAAATATGAAAATAATAAAACAAAATTTATACAAAACATCGTAGCTTTATTCTCGCACACTACTTATCAAGCATCATAGTTCCTTTTTGCTCTCTGCATTTTTAACAATATATACTACCGATATCGATTGCCTATATAAAAACATACAAACACGCGTATAGAACGAAGAGAAAACCATACGAAGCCATCGTAGCCAATACAATAGATATGTATATTACTTATTTAGATACTCTCAATTCATAGAGACTAAAATTTAGTGCAGCGATTTTTCAAGATAATGAATATTATATTTAAGTACATACATACATACATACATATATATGCTATATTAATTTGCATGCCAAGAGAGTAAAGTTAAATCGGAGCTTATTCATATAATTACAAAATATATGCATATTTAGTATATATTTATATTAAAATAAATTATTTTGTCGAAATATTCTATTCAAAGTATGAGCTTGCATAGATAAGCACAGTATACATACATACATACATATATAAATTAAGAATTTGATAAATCAAATGACTAAGCGATCTTCCATTAATTTTACTTGCACATTAAATAATTAAATAAATCGTGAAATATACTTAAGCATACACATACATACAAACAAGGATTCAAGAAAAAAAGGACATACTCGTACATATATACGTATAAAAAAGATACAAATTCATATAGAGACTGTAGAAAAAGTATACTTAAAATTTATTAAGAACAAAAAAAAAATATTCTATAAGAGCTCAACTCTTTTTCACTCTACACTTGCATTTATTTTGAACAAAAAACCAATGTAAAATACACCACAAATTTTCCTCTGATAGGTATTTACCACAATTTGAACACTGATTTTGAAATAATGCTGCGTTATAGAGGGTTTTCCAATAAGAGGTGTTATTTTGATATTCGAAGGAAAATGGCATTTTTTGAGATAAATGATCGGATGTTTAGTTCAATGTAAAGAGAAAGAAGAAGAAGATATGCAATTAATAATGGAAAGAAATCAACAGTCAAATGACCACCACGGCATAACCATTATATCTTAATTTCCATCACTAAATAGCAAAAAGTGGCTGATGTATGCCCTCAACAGCTTTACGAATCCCATCTTTGAAGTCTTGAATCGACGTTGGCCTATTGGCGTAGACCTTATTTTTCATGTGGGCCCAAAGGAAGCACTCGCAAGGTGTTAAATGACAAGATTTTGGTGGGCAGTTGCGATCACCTTTTCCTTTAAAGATCGATGGTTTAGTTGCTTGTGTGGCACGTAGCGTCGCCTTGTTGAAAGTAAACGTTCTTCAGTTCAATACCTTCCGATTCTGGCCATAAAATATCATTAATCAGCTCTCGATATCGCAATCCCTTCGCCGTAACCGTTTCCCCAGCCTCATTTTCGATAAAGTAAGATCCAATGACTACGCCAAAACGATTACACGTTGAGCATTGAGAAGTTTTTCAACAATAAATCTTGGAATTTTCGAGTCCCAGCTGCGGCAGTTTTGCTTATTGACGTAGCCATCGAGGTAGAAATGGGCCTCAACAGTTAAGCTGATTTTTTGATGAAATTTTGGATAATTTTCAAGCATTTCAAGGGCACGACACACGACACCAATTTTTGTATTGTGTTCCGAAAAAGTACTCTATGACGACTGGAAAATGGTTTAGTTTTACGAGCCGGCTCTGCTAGGTTTTCACCATTTTTATAGTGAAGCGTGACGTAGTTTTTACGTATCAAACGTCAAAAAATTACAGCTTCAGAGGTGACATCTACCGGAATAGCAGGCTAATCAAACTTACACCCCTTATTGGAAAACCTTTTATTTACCATAATTTTAACACTGATTTTGGAATAATTCTGTATTTTATGAAATCAGTTTGTATAGAAATATTCAACAATATTGTGAAAAATATATATCTAAGTATATTGAGATAAAAAAACTTTATTTATTTTTTTTTTATTTTTATTTTTTTTTTGACTATACATGATACGAAAAAGTTATGAGTTCAATGAAGTCAGTCATTAAAGTTGGTAGGATCACCAGGGACAGAGATTTATCGAAAAAATTAATATAATTTCATACAGCGAAATTATGAAATTTTCTTTGCCACAAGCAAAAGTGTTTTTCCCCATTAAAACTTTTTACCACCAAAAACACTATTAGACATTGATATGACTACAACTAATAATACGACAATCGAGTATCACAATATTAAGCGATGTAATTTCCAGTCTCACATACAGTAATCCTTAAGAGTTCTCAAACCAATTAGATGATCTCATGTCCTCTAGTGAATATCTTGTAAAAAATACTGACTTGCAATACATGTTCAAAGCTCGTTAAGTATACCAGTTGACAGAAAGATATGTGTCATTTAAACTTTAGCAACGAAATAAAATAATCGATAACAAAATTTTGACAGTTTGGCAAATAAGAATTAGGTTATGCTGCATAAAAAGAGAAATAAACATAAAAACTACCATTAAGAAAAAGTAAATTTTGGTGAAACCGAACATTAGATACTCGGTCGATATTTTATTCAATTAAATGCCATTGGAACTATCATATCCATTAAGTAAGACCAAATTTTCTCTACTTTATTCCTTAATTAATCTTTATTCGAATATGTAGATCAGTCGAAAATAAAACCTGTATTATGGGAGGTACATTGATCTCTAGTTAAAAATATCATACGCACAATTTTTGATAGAGTTCTGTTGATAATACCTTAAATATGCGTATGAAGTATTTGAAAATAAAAAATGTTCAAAGTCAGTGATCTCGATTTCTTAGCCGATCAGTCCAAAATTTTACACGGTCTTTGATTTATTCTTCCAGTATTGAATTGCTATTGTTAATAATTTGGAAATGAAATTCCAGTCGAAAACTACTTTTTTTTTTTTTAATTCGAAATTTCTATTATTCCTGCGCTCAAAACCATCATTAATCCCTCGTTTAAAGCCAAGTTCCTCTAAAAAACTTTCAAATAATCGACATTTTTTTTCCTGTAAATTGCTAGAAAATACTCTTAAAAATAATATAGAATTAGGCCCGAAGGTCTGCAAGACCAAGTTGTAAGTATAAAAAAGGGGAAAGCCGCGCGCGCCTTTTTCTCGAAACGGTTTTTCAACTGAGTGACACTCTTATTTAGAACCTATTGAACTTATCGACATGAACTAAGTGGCATTTTACCCCTAAAATGTCCATCTATGGCTGGCTCTACAACCAAAAATATGCATTTTTTTAAATTTATAAACAATTAAAATTAAAAAAAGGGTAAACAAATAAAAAGTCTGCCATTTTTTTTTTTGTGAAAATGTTTCATTTTAGTTCCGGCCGTTCCGTTTTGATTTTTGCTTTCAGATGATTCGTTTTACAGTAATCGTGTCACTCACCAACAAACGAGACGTGTTTCAGCAGCATTTTTTAGAGGCGCCATTTAAAAAAAAATAAAAAAAATTTTCAATTAATATTTTTAAACGTCTTATAATTTTTTTTAAAAAAATAAAATTTGTTAAAAAAACGTTTTTTGGATGAACCAGGCCTTAAAAGAATCTGTCAGGTTGTTTTAATTTCTAATAATCCAAGCCGCCGAAGTGGAAATCGCTGCCAAACGCCTTTTTAGGAGATCTTACGATAAATCATCTAAAGAGGGAGGCATATTTTAAAAGAAGACTCTATTTAAATCACTTGTTTTTGATAACTATATTCTGTTTCTATAAAAAAAATAGTAAAAAAAATTAATAAAAATAACCCTCTTTCGTGCTGAAGAAGCACAACTCTTACTATCCCCTCAAATATGTCGCAACATCGAATATTTAGTATGATTTAGATGAAAAAAAAAACCATCTAAGTCCATATCATTGATTTTAGACTGAGAAAATTTTAATATAAGCATTTTTTTCTTATAAAACATATCCCACATGCAATTTATTTGTTTTTAATAATTATATACATAAATAGATATATCCATATAATAGACGCTTTGTAACCGCTGAAGCGATTTTCGGCCGAGCCAATAAGGTCCTCCAGTTTTTGGTATGCGTTCTGATGTTCTTCTAACAAATGGAGGGACCTACAGTTTATACTAAGCCGCCTTCGTAGATTTAATGGTTTTTTTATGAGGAGCCTTTTTTCATGTTAGAAATACAATCGAAGGACTTGACATGTCCTGCCGAGGGGCGACCGCAATTAGAAAAATTAATTTTCTTTAATTTTTGGATATTGGTCGGAGGAGTACTCGAACTCTGGCTAACCAAATAGGGGTACGCACTGCCAACCACTCGGTTAACGCGACCGATGATTTTATACAAATACGAAATATCAAATAATAATATCGCTGTGTACGGAACGAAGTATTGCATTTAGTCTAGTCAAAATTATTCCATTATTTTTGCATTAAATTGAAAGCTTCATTTACCATTTTTAGAATTATCCGAGTTATGTCAAATATGCACCGTTTTTTCGATAACTTTTTGCCATTTTGAAGGTATTATGGCCCTCTCTCTCATAGAAATCCTTGTCCCTATTGGCACAATCAATTTTCACAAGCTTCTCTTGAGGCCAATTCCTCTTCAGCCAAATAATTCGCCATAAACAACAACAGCTGATAATCTCTTGGTGCGTGGCTCAGACTAAAAGGTGACTGCGTAAGAACCTCCCAAACAAGCCGTCGGTGCTTCCGTCGAGTCACTATTAATGTATGTGGTCTGCCGTGGTCTTGATGAAACAAAATTCCCCTCCTGTTGGCCAAAGCTGAGCGCTTATAAATATTTGCTGCCTTCAGGCGGTTCAATCGCTTACACAGGTACGAATTAAGATATAGGCCGTAGAGGAGCAGCTCATAGTATATAAATCCTTGCCAATCCCACAAAATACACAACAAAACCTTACCGGTTGTCAATCCTGGTTTTGAGACGACCGTTTGTGCCGGCTCACTACATTTCGATCACGACCGTTTTCATTTGACGTTGCTGTAAGTGATCCACTTTTCATCACCAGCCACCATCCGCTTCAGAAATGTGCCGATTTTATTACGATAAAGCAGCGATACGCAGATGAAAATGAGGATTTTTTCTCTTTAACTCATACGGCACCCATACATCAAGCTACTTTCTGTATACAGCCTTTTTCAAGTGGTTTCAAAATGTTTTTTGAGTTTGGGTTTAACTCCGGGGCACTCGAAATAGTGCTTGCATGTTGAGAAGACTCGATATTTTGCATTAATTGTTCGACATTTTCGACAATTGGCCCTTCACACCGTGGAGCAGCTTTTACATCAAAATCTCCGGAACGAAATCGACGAAACCAAAATTGTGCATGATTGACTGTTACAGTACAGTGCTGCCTGACTTGGTTTTACCTCGAATAAAAATTGTAGAATATAAAGTATTTTCTCTTTGCTGGTGACCATATTTGACATATGTACGTTCATGCACTAATGAGTTAAGTGATCACATTTCTCACGTTATTTATTTTTAGACCAAAATATCATCTTTCTAACGCCATCTGTCGTAATCCAATCGCACTTATAGAACGCGAGATACAAATCACTAAAGCCATCTATTGCAAAAATAATGGATTACTTCATACTAGAATTAATAAAATTTTTTTTTCGATGCAGTACCCGCCGGTGAAAGCAGCGGAAGAGACCTTCACTCCGTAGGAAAGACCAGGTTGAAAAGGACCTGGCTGAACTTGGTATCTCCAATGGGCGCCAAACCGCGAAAAAAAATAATTTAATGACGCAATATTATAAATTCGGCTATAATCATGGTGTCTACGTCGGTAAAGAAGAAGCATAAAATATATCACTTCCTTTATATATATTTCTTTTTTTTTCAATTATGTTATTATGGTTGTATGAAAAGATGATACAAAAGATTTATAAAAAGTTTGAGATTCAAACAACAAAAATAAATCCAATAATTTTTTTAAAGTATAGAAAAACAAATATTATAGTATTTTGTTACGAACTAAAATAAATAAATAATAAAATAATATATTGTAATTAATTTTGAAACAAGCACAACAATCACTGTGACTATAGGATGTATGTGCGTATACGTTTCTGGTACATACCAAATAGGTATTAAGTATAACTGCAAATTAATTAGTGAATGTGTATTTATTAATACATACATACATGTATATTTCGATACTCACAAGTTTATAGAGCATTTTCAATGAATAATACTACGATATTTCTAAAACCAAACACATGCGTCGTATATGCAATTTACATACAAACAAACAAGTTGTGTAGAGACTCGTAGTGGAATTTTGTATTATCTTAGAAACGTTAAGATTCGAAATGTTGCATTGTTGCATCAATTATTTTGCATATTGCAAATGCTAATGAAAAACGAAATTGTAAAGATTTTATTGATTAATTAAAAATCAATAAAGATTTTATTGGCTATGATTTGGCGCTCATAATAAAATAATAAAGCGCCCGATATGCATACACACATATTATATGCATTGAATGTATTATTAACTAGTGATATAAGAAAGGATAATCGCTTACAAATAATATTAATTTAAAATAAAAAAAATGTTTCGAAAATAAATAGTATCTATGATGAATATTATGTTTTATTTTATTTATGCATTCCCTTGCTGAGGAATTAATTTTAATGAATTCTTGTAAGCTCCTTTACGTCCGGAAATTCGAGAAGTTTTTTTTATTAATTTTTTAAACACCCATCGGCTTTAGGCTAGGTAAAGTTATACTAGTTGGCTGTAATGCCATACATGGACCTGCTGGTCCTTTGTTATGCCAGATGAAGGTTCAGTTTAGTTCGAGTTGAAGTAGTCGTAATGTAGAACGGCAACGCATTTTGCGAAGTTGAAGAGAGCCGGGATATCTAATTTTGATATTTCATCTAGTCCTTTGAACTGAGAGGCGTGTTCTGTATAAGGCCGGACAGAAACAGCGCAGGTGCTCCAGCGTCTCACTCATGCCATCTTCCCTGCACCTTACTGATGGCCATTCGGCTCACGTATGTTGCCAGTAAGTTGTGAGCTGAAAATATGAGCGATTTCCTTCGCTGCTCTTGCACATGATCTTGGCGATGCTGCATGTCGTTAAGGCATTCTCTCTCACCCTGATCCATCTGTCAGTTCATTTGGAAATTTCATCATCGCATCGTGCATCGTTTTTAGCGACTTGCATATTTCCTGTACTGGTTTGGTAGCCAGGCGAATGGCACTTTTGGAAATTTCATCAATTATTTCGTTTCTCGCCTATCTGCTTCTAAGTACATTCTCTAACGTAATACGATGTGAGGTTATTCCTTCGCTATCGACGTAAATATTGATATTTTTATGTGGTTTCATGCATTGCTGGCGACCTCGGTAGCTTTTCTAACTGCGTAGACTTCCGACAAGAAGATGCCCGAAGTTTCCCACAAAAATATCACACAAAGACCATCAATTGTACAACTGACTTCGCTTGAAGCTTTTCAAAGCAATGTCGATTTGTGATAAGTTCAGAATCTTTCTAATGCAGCCATTGTAGTGGTTCTTAGCACATCCGTTATACAGATTATGTAAGAAATATTTCTGGCAGCGATTCATCACACCAGCGCATCGTAAAGATTGGCTTGACTACAATTCCGTAACTTAAAAGCATACGGCTCGGCGATAGGTCCAAGAAATAAATGTATATGCCTTATCTTTGATATTCGATTCTCCTCTGCAGGACATTTATTCATAAGATATCAGAATGCAGGACTTGCGTAGAGGATGGAGTTAGGTTATTACTGAATGTCCTGACTTCAGTTCTAAAGTAAAAAAAACTAACCAAATCTAAGAATCAATGATACGAAATCAGACACTCCTCCGCTACATGTTAATGTCAGCTCCGAAAAACCTTTGTCCCGAAACTCACAAAGCCAGCTCATCGAAGGTTTTTCATCGTACATGTTGATGCACCTCAAACAAGGAAGAGATGAGGGTACACCTCTCACTACACCTTCTATAGAAAAGACCATAAGTGGATTGTTGGAATATAAATCCACTAGGGGAAGAGAGCGGCCTATGTATAACTAGATAATCAAGTCCAAATTAAAATTGGGTTGAGTCCCACAAATGTTAACAGCGAAAATGAAAACTTGGATATAAACAATGCATCGGATGTCGACTTCGTTCAGGTTTCTGCAGGATACCGTAGGACGGTAATGATGAGTGACTTGTAGAGTTTGGTTTTTATACGTCGAGAGAGAACTTTACTATCGAATGAAAGGTGTATCAGTGATACACATGATTCCAGTTCTGAATTATAAAACCAAATTCAATTAATGAACACACTTTCTGAGTAGTTTAAACAAACCAGTAAGTACGCTTTACTCGTGTGTCTATAAATATAATAAAAATTAAAAATATTATATAATTTGATTAAAAAATAAAACACTTTGTTTCAGTAAGTTCTCTTGCGTTAACGCATTGTATTATATTTCACTTATATTTATATATTTCTTTTCGCGTTTTTACTTCATTTAATTTATAGATCACCTAAACATTGTATAGTTTAGTTGTTAAGTAATAAATATGAATTTATTTTTTTTAACATATTACTAGAGTATGTATTATTTATTATTACTGTAGGCTTTTATTTCGCTACAAAATACATCATTACTATTTAAATATACAATACATATTTTAAATGAACTGTCTATGTAAATATTTGTTTTACATTTTGGGCCCAAAGCTGGTGTCCTATGCAAAGTCAACAAAAAAAAAAAAAAATTATATACATATATATATATGTAAGTAGGCATATATATATATAGATATAAGTATGCATATGCATTGAAATCTTGTTATTACATACGTATATAGTTTATGATTCGAACAGTCGGGTTTTTTTATTATTTATTTTTTTCGCTTCATATTTTTTTGTTTTTTGTTTTTTTTTTTTTTGTTTCTAGCATAGTATTGTGTTTTGTTTTGCATACGTTCGAACTAACTTATAACTAGACAATTATTTTATTTTTTTCTTTTTATTATACAAATATATCTTTTTTAGTTTGCTTTATATTGTGGCTTGAGAATGTCCCAAAAAAAATTAATTATAAATTTCACGCATAAAATAGTAATGTATGTATGTGTGTAAAAGTTGTTATTTTTAGTTTTATTTTGCGCTTAATTTACACTTTAACTTAATGTAATAGTTTCATAATCGGTTAAATAAAAACTAATATACATCAAAACATACGTAAATATTTTGTGAAAATCTTTATTTTTTTTACGCTAGAAGTTTAAGTTTACGCTGAAACCCAATAACAATATTATTTATTATTCCTACATACTCGACTCATTTTACGGGCTATTGGCGGCAGCCGGTTTAAAGAAACCATATCTGCTTTGCTAACAAACTTAAAATGTAATTTTACAAGTTTAAAGTTTTCACTTGCAAAAAAAAAGTAGGAAACTGCCGAGTGCATTAAAAAATATATTTAAATAAATATAAAATCAAGAGAATATTTAAATAAATAATACAATTCATTTAGCTACTGCATAGGTGAGTTAACTATTTTATTTGTGTTTTCTTATTTATTTATTTATTTATTTAGTATGTATGTAGATGTAATAGGAAACAAAAACGCAGTTACAATTGTTTTTATATTTTGTATTTATTGGTGTTTTTTTTATTGCTATCTAGTGCTTAAATACGATTTATACTATAATTATGATTTTTGCCTTCACGGGGAATATTTTGTAGTGAAAAGAAACAATTTATTTTTGAACCAAAATTAAGCCATTTAAGAGGAAAAAATGGTATATAAATTAATGGTATTGGTAAATTATACCAATTACGACCAAAAAGTGATTTTAAAATACTCTAAAGTGTTTATTTTTTTTGTTTTTTGTCTTATAAGTACGCTCTCAGGTAAAGCACCTACTCGTAATAGCATTTTGTGTGACATTGAGAAAGTTATGGAAGTGAAAATTTTGCCTTCTAACTCATAGCTTTCCCCACGGAATATTACTTTTTTGTTTGTTCATGTGTTTTTCTATTTTTGTATAATGTAAATATGGGTAATGTATTTATGTAATATTTTAATTACACTTACTCAAGGGCATTAAAAAGTGAACGCAAGAGTTGTAATATATGTTAAAAAAAAAAAACAATGTAAAGTACTTGCGAAACAGAATATCCATACATTAATATACACATACAAAATTGATTAACATGCATAGACAACAAGAAATACTTTTAAAATTAGAAATATATGTATAATTTGTTTAAAATTTATTTAAACCCAAAAATGCTTTTGCAATTATTTGAAAACATTTAATCAAAAAAAGACAAAGTTACTCGCACTTACAATAAATACAAAAAATTCTAGTCTTCTACGAAACCATGTGTAAAGATAAACGGCTTTTTCGGTATAACACAAATTTTCTGGAACACTTTTCTATGGTGTTTTAACAATCCTACTGGCAGTTAAGAGTTTAGGTGTTATTAATTAGTTGATATTATTTTTCTATTTCACTATATTTGTTGAATGTTATTGTTATTGTATCAAAAAAGAAAACAAAAAAAAACAATATTTAATACCATGTGAACTATTATTTTCTTTTGCCTCTATACAACTATTACGTACAAGTATAATGTTTCTTTATGCATGGCATTTTATTTATTATTAATTTTTTTTTTTTTTTTTTTGAAAGACAATTGGATGCAATTATTTATTTTTTTACTCAAAACATTTTTTTCTTCTTTTTTTCTTTAGCAAACTTTTGTGTTTATACTATATATATACACGTATGTATGTACCTAGGAAACTCGTCTAACTAACGAGAAAATGCATTTGAATTGAGCTAGAAAGGGATTGAACTTATATACATACATACATGAACATATTGTTAAGACAAATCGTTATTATTCTCTAAACATTTTACTGTACTTTTTGTCTTTAAAATAAATACTTTTAAATTAATTGAATGTATTTTTTTTATTATAAAAAAACAATGCTTGCATATTTAAGTGAAATGACGAACAGTAGTAGGAAATTTTTGAAAAAAATAAAAAAATGTATGCGCCTTGTGCTCATAGTTCATTAATGAATGGAATATTTGGGAGTGGTCTTGAGCTACACAATTTTCTATTTTATTTAATATAATGACTTCTTGAATGAAATGCCTTTAAGAAGTCACAGAATTTAGAAAAAAAATTATTATAAGCAAGTTTTAAAATCGTTGAAACTACATTTTCAAGAATTATTTAATAAAAAAATGTTACATGATGAGAGTTAAGCTTTATATAAAAGGACTTCTTTCCTTCCATATACATCTAAAATGTGCAAACAACACATTTCAAAATGCACATAACCTCAAATATTTTCAAATCAAACTCGACGACAGTTTTCTAAGAGCACATTCCGTTATAGGTTCAACGCAAATGTATGTATGCATATGTATTTTATAAATTTCTATAAAATTTCACTTTGCAGAGATTTCTACTTGAATATCTCTTATAAGGTATAGTATGAAAAGCTCTAAAATAAACATAACACAAATAGTTAATTTGACCAAAAAGTACATAAAAGTATTATAGTAAATTGTAAATATATAGTGGCGAGGAACAAATTTTGTACATTAGAAAAAAGAAGAAAAGAAAATACAAAATAATATTTATTTCATTATGTTGATGCAGTTTTGGCATATATGTAAGACAAAAAAAAATATGCATTACTCTTAAAACAAATAAAATGTTAAAATTTATGAACAATAATAATTTTGTTGTCCATGCTTTGAAAAAAAAACAAAAAAAAAAAATAGAACCTAAACAAAAACACGAATACGAAATATTAAAAAAAAACATTTTTCAACCAAATTATGCAATTTTCTTGCCGATATTTTTATGCCTAAACTTTACTCTCCAATATTCAACTTGCCATTTCACAAATTTTACATATGTACGTACGTACGTATGTACGTGATGTATGTAGGAGAATATTTAGTATTTACATAAATAAAATTTCAATATTTTATTAAGTAAATTCTATATATGTATGTATATTATTTGTGATATTTTTCTGCCGATTACTAATTGTTTATTTTCTCTATCATTGCTTCAAATACATTATCCATATACATACTGCATACAGTAGAATCCTTGACTGCTATGCGAATAATGGAAAGGTTCTAAGTAAAATTATACAATATAATTTTAAAACATTTTTTATTTAATTTAATAGCATTTTAATTGAAAAATTTTGTTTGATGTTTATTAAATTTTGTGAATTTATTCAAAACTTTGAACTTAAATGATAAAACATATGTCTAATTTTGAAAAAAAAAAATATATATATATTAATATTAAAGAGGAGAAAAATATTATATAAAGTTGCTTAAAGAATACGTACATTAGTTTACAATTTCATAGTCTTTTCTGAATCAATAGTTGTAAAGCAAAGTATATTAAAAGCAAAACAATTAAGTTTTCAGTTGTCATACAATGATACTTGATTGAAGTGTACTTCCATCTTTCACACATGTTTATGTAAATACCATAACTTATGAATTTTTAACCAGTCTGGCCTGACTTGTTTTGTCTTGATAAAGAAATTACTTTTTTATCACAGACTATACTACCTAGACACACACACACACTCTATATATGTATATTACAATTTCTATTGTTCAAAAACATAAATTCAAATGATCAGCGCTTTAATGTTATGAAGACCAGTGATTGTAACTCAAAACACTGAAATATTTGGGTTTTGGTTATAAATACAATTTGTTGTTGTTGTTGTTGGTGTTGTTGTTTTTGTTTATGACAACAGTAGATACTATTTAGTGTACATTTATGTATCAGTTGCTTTTACATCCACCTTCAACGCTTGCAATCGTTTCTCACAGTACAAACTACCGATTGGCTTCGCCAGCGACGCCGCCAAACTTTTTGTTATTGTTAATGTTGTCGTGTTAGTTGTAGACTGATTACTCGAAGGTATATTTTCCTTAACAATTGTCGAATTAATCACATCCTCGCTAACAGTGTTCCTATTTGTTGACGATATACAGCTAGGATCGCTATAACCGGCATCTGTATTAGTATATTGCATTTGTGGCGCAATGCCCGCCGTATATGATTGTCGCATGATTGGCAATCGATAATGAAAATTGGTGTTGCTCGCCGTACACGTTGAGGATTCTGTATTTGTATTTATGAGGGATGGGGATATTTGGTTATTTGCATCTTCAATGGATTTTCCGCCATTCTCTTCAACGCCAGCACCCGCCGTACAGCCTTTACGCCGCAAAATTGTATTGACAGTAGTGTTTACGGCAGTGGATGTAGGTGTAGTACCAGCAGCGGCAGCACCAGCAGCACTAGCGACAGCGACAGTGCTTTCCGTTTGCCAATTCGCACTATTACGGCTACGATCTGTAATGGGAAATTTATTTTTCGTACAACTCAAGTCCAATTCTAGCGTATAAAAACGTCCACGTGTATACTTTTTATTTTGGTTCTCTAATATAACTGCTCCACCACCTTTACTGCTGCTGTTGTTTGGTCCGCTGACAAGTTCACAAGCGCTGGTTGTACTGGTGCTAGTGCCGATGCTGCCGCTACTCACACTCGTACATATATTCGCATTAAAATTCGTGTTGTTACTGCTCGTAATCACGTTAGTATTTGTTGTACTGCTGCTGCCACTACTACTGCTGATGATATTGTTATTATTGTTGTTGTTGTTATTTAGGTTAACACGTTCCATATTGTTGTCCGAAAATCCGCTGGCCATTGTTGGTTGTCGAGAAACTGTACAAATACTGCTACGATTACTGCTATTAGTCGTTTGTTCGCTACTACAATTACTACTGCTTATCGTCGGTTGACTGGAGGCTGTGCTTGTACATGTTGTATTACACGAAAATGCCGCAGTCGTCGAAGAGGCAGGGGTAATGGAACACCGTTGTATCGTAAGGCCATCCACTTCATCGGTATCGTCATTGGCTGGCACTGATGGTACCGTTATCCATTGTGGTGTACGGTTAGCATCCTCGTAATCACTCTCATCACTATCGCAGGTTATGCGCAGTTCATTATGTACTTCGCGACCCAACGACGAAGCAACACTTGATGCAACTTTTGTTGCTCCAAGATTTTTAGCCACCTTTGAACGTACATCGATTTTATCACCTTTTAGCTTAGATTTTGCGTTTAATTCAAGCTTTGTTGCTGTATCCTGCAGAAGATTTTCACAACTAGCCTCGTAAACACTAGCGAGCGGTTGCAATTTACCACCAAGGTGTGTTACCGTTTTATGCGCAGGTATGTAACCACTTAGGCCAGACAGTGTTTGGGCTGTTAATACCTTTGGAGGTCCACCACTCAACTCACCAACCGCACAAGCACCGATGACAGTAGCTTTAGCTGTGCTGCGGGCGTTACTACTCTGTTCTTGTGGTCTTTCAGACTCAGTTCGTTCTAAAAATGCCACAAAAAGATTTTGTTTTTCCTTTTTTGATAATATATCTGTTGGCTCCGTATAGAATGAGTCGAAATTTAAGTCCAGAAACAATTCTTGTAGAAATCGACGTGCACTCATGCGATAACTACTACGGCCCAAAGATCTACACACCTCTGAATAAAGGCAAATATCTTGAAAAGCCGCTGGATGTTTCTGTTTCAATTCCAGCAGTGCCTTTTTCGACAGTCTAGCACTGACTGGGTTCGCCAAACGTTGTACGTTAAAGAGTATATTAGCAGTGAGGCGATCGGGCATACTCTCCTCGCTAAGCATACTCTCAGGAGAGTTAAACGAGATGTCTGACAATTGTATAGTTGACGAACTTTGTATGGATTGTTGTGGCGGTTGTGACGTCGTTTTCGTTTGCGATTGTTGTGCACCTGTTAGTTGTTGTGTGGCTGACTGTTGTTTTTGAGGCTTACGCACGGCATGTGAAGATGTCGGTACACCGACTAGTGTACCACTGCTTGTATAAATTTCACCACCTGTGGCAAGTGCGGCACCAGCGGCTGCATCACAGTCAAGACGTTGTGAATGTGTACGATTGCGTCTAGCGCGCGAGCAATGCAGGCAGTTAGTACGACCATGCTTAGCGCCTAGCCATTTCGAGCGTTTGCTTACCGATGAAACGTCGGAGAGTGATGAAATAACCGAAGACTCATCACCGCACTCATTATTGAGAGAATCGTTGAGGAACTGTTGATTTGCAGTCAGCAAATTTATATCCATCAAATCCTGATCTTGAATGTCGCGGGACACGTAAGTGCGACCGTGACTACGTGTGGGGAAGAGATCAAGCAGATTTTTCGGAAGACAAATACCTGGAAAATGGTACATATATAAAAAAAAATTAGTGACGATAATGTGGCTGCATTTTACATTAAGAGATACACACACAACTAACGGTTAAACTAAATGAAATACATATAAAAATTCCTTTATTTGTATTAAAATACCAAAAAAGAATCTAAAGTTAATATTTTCATTAAAAATATTTTATATAATTACTAAAACTTTTGTAAATGTTTAATAAAAAAAAATTTATATAATCTCTGTTAACTCACCAGCATAACATGGACCCTTCAAATCGTTTTGTGCTAAAAATTTTGGCGTAGCCAATGTGGGCAGTGGTACCTGCTGCAGTTCTTCGAAATCCAGACGCCTGCAAAATATATCCAATTTCATAAATTACTACTGAATTTAAATTTCTAACGATAAATACTGCTTACGGCATACGCAGCGAAGATTGCCGATCCAGACTACGCACTTTCATGCGACGCTGTGATTCACCAAAGGATGATTTCCGTGGGCGCATCACAGAGGAACCTAATGAGAGGAACTCTATGCGATCAATAATATCGTAAACATCAGTTGCCGACTCAGAAACCATCGGCCGGCAGTATTTCCGCAATGAACGTAATTGTGCATAACCTTTTATATCCGCAGGACTGAGTGAGGTATTCAAATAGGAGGCACCAACCAAAGAGGTACCACGTAAAAGGAGACTTCTTTGTGGTTGCACATCAACAACAAGATTCGACATGCTCGGTATAGGACTTAGCGGAAATTGTTGAAGATCACTACAAAATGCAATGTAAATATATAGATAAATATTGGTACATAAACACATATGGTATATTTATGTCTAACTGAGTAAAAAACTATATGCAAAATAAATGCTCACCCCATTGGCTGTATACGCATCGTAACTGATTCACAACTGCTAACGCCCGATGTATTCGAATCGGTGCAAGAGTTATAGCGCACACGATGTCCCGCATGTTGTACACCGATTGCACCAAAATGTGTGCCACTTATTAGGCTGATCACATCAGTAGTTTTCGATTCAGACAATGAGCGCTGATGTTTGCCATAACGCATATATGTACTTTCTGGTAAAGTTTTCGATTTTGCTGCAACTGCAGCCACCTGTGTCTGTAGTGGTGGTTTTGTTATAGCAACTACATCATCACTAGTCTTACTACTCTCCGCTGTAGTATTTGCATCTTGCGCTTCTGAGCTAGCACTAGCTGCACCGCCATCATGACCTGTTGTGCTACTACTGCTCAAAATCAAGTTCCAATAGCTGCCGGTATAGGAACCATCAATTTGATCATCAATACCTGTATAATTGTATGGCGGCATATCTTCGTAATGATGACGCACTGGCGTATAATTATTTGACATCCAATCTTCTGGCTGATGTACGGGCCAAACTGTATTACGATCATGACGTACACTCAACCAATCTATGAAAATTCGTACAAGTGGATTAATTCAAATGTTAAAGCATAAATAGTATAGATTAAGAACATACTTAGCTTGTATAGGATATTCGCACCATCGTTGGTGCCACCAATTAAGCCCAGCACACTGAAACAAGTGGCGCGTATTGAGTACACAACACACTTTGTGGCTAGTATTACCAATTTTTCGTAGATTCTAAACATAAACAAATAAATATGTATTGTTAGAAGTCGTTTTATATGGAAATATATATGATAGTATATAAACACTATCTATATACTTAGATATGCATATAAAAATAATTTTAATGTTCTTATGTCCATTATGAATGATCTTGTTTTTATGGTACTTGAAACCGTGGGAACTACGCAAGTCCAAGCTTTAATAGGAAGGAATATTCCTTTTATATGAATAGAAGCTAAACTATATGTAGTGTAATTTATCTAAAATATATTTATTTGTTCGTTTTACATGGAAAATTAGATATTTTCCTCCCTTGAACGTTTGCACTGTGAGCTTTTTATATTTTATTTATTTTATTTTTCAACCTTAAATCAATTTTCTACTTTAACATCCATTCTGCACAAAATTATTCACTAATTTTAATGCCAAACTCCACATACCTCGATCCTGAATCAACGAAATATTCAATTCCATTCGAGTGCGTTGATGCATGCCCCACAGCCCAAATAGCTGACTTCAATTCCAAGCACTCCACATCGTCTGTACATTTCCCTCGACTAACCACCTCAACTAAATATGCTAAATCGCCATATTTTTTTAATGCCGTCGTACCTTGGGCCGTTTGCACCATTTGACCATAGAGATGGGGTGGTATATTTGGTGGAATTATAATTGGTCGGGTATTGCAATTTCGACGACTATAATGCCCATCTTCATTGCGTATGTGTAATGTTAAACTGGAATGTGTATTAGCCTCGACAAGCAGAACATATCTATGAAAAGTTGAACGACGTAAAAATAATTAGTACAAAACAAAATAAAAAATTTTGTGTAAACAAATTTATTTGATTGTGCTTACTTCTTATTATAGCCCTTCTTCCAGTACTCAATCTCATCTTGTATGCGCGCCTTTAAATGATTTAAACCACGTGAAAGCGAGTAATAACGCGCCATTACTAAACGTCCACCATCGCCGAGTGACTTTAGATTCGGCCATGTACTAACAATCTCCTCGAGATAATACTAAACAAATGAAATATCAAAATATTATCAAGACAATTAATTGAATTGTTCGTAGGAAAAACGTCAGTACGTTACCTTTTCATGACAAGCCTCTTCAAGCACATCCAATGCCGCTAGAACTACGCTACGATCTGGATCCTTCGTTTGTTGAATAATCAATGGTATGCCCCAAACTTCGAAGTTTTGTAGACGTGCGCGTAATAATACAGTCAAAAACTGTGTGGCATACAAACGACCACTACGAACTTTGGCCGTAGTTAAAGCCTTCTCTAGCACTTTGCGTGTCACCGATTCTAAAGAGTAATCTAGACCAGTGACAGCTAGCTTCACATAGCAAACATAATCCGTGTTACGCACTAAATTTATTAAGCTGCAATTTGAATATAAAAATAATTAGTGAAATACAATTAATTAAATATCTTATAAGCAGATTGCCTTAAATATATATATGTACTATATAATATAAACTTACTGCTCAAAAACAGCCGTATCGGTTAAAATCCGAATACCCTTTTGTGCGCGACACATGCGGCCGATGTATAAAAAATACTGCTGACACATTGTGCTTGTCATGTGTTGTGGACTAAAGAGACAGTCATGTGGGCGATTTGATGTGCTGACGGCCAGCAGTTGTTTACTTATATCCGAAAAATAATCTGTGAGTATACGAATGCTTTCCATCTGCCGAAAAGAAGATGGTATACGTTAGTGTTAATATATAATAGAATTTAAATTATACTAATTCGTGTAGAACAAAACGACAAATAAAAAATAAAAATAAAAATAAAAAATTGATATAAATACAAAAAATTATAAATATAAATAAAAATTAATAAAAATATAAAATAAAATAAAAATAATAAATGAATAAATAAAAAAATATAAAAATTAAAAAAAAAATAAACAAAAATACAAATAACAAAATTATAAAAATATAAAAAAGATATAAATATATATAAAAAAGTAAAACAAAAAATATAAAAAAGGAAAAAAAAAATAAAAAAAGTAAAAAAAAAATATAAAAAGTAAAAAAAATTACAAAAAAATACAAAAAAGTAAAAAAAATATAAAAAATTAAAAAAAATATATAAAGAAGTAAAGAAAAAATATAAAAAAAAATTAAAAATTTAAAAATAAATAAAAAACAAAAGAAGTATAAAAAATAAATAAAAAAAAATTAAAAAAAAATAAATAAAAAAAATTAAAAAAAAAATAAATTAAAAAAAAATTAAAAAAAAATAAATAAAAAAAAATTAAAAAAAAAAAAATAAAAAAAAATTAAAAAAAAAAAATAAATAAAAAAAAATTAAAAAAAAAAATAAATAAAAAAGAAATTAAAAAAAAGTAAATAAAAATAAAATAAATAAAAATTAAAAAAAAAAGAAATAAAAAATTTAAAAAAAATAAATAGAAACAAAAAATTAAATAAAAACAAAAAAAAAATAAATAAAAACAAAAAAAAATAAATAAAAAAAATGAAAAAAATAAATAAAAAAAAAGAAAAAAATAAATAAAAAAAATTAGAAATCAAAATTTATAAATGCTTAAAATATGTTAACCAAAACGCGAAAAATATTATTTATTAACTATATAATCCACGTACTTTAATTGATTTTTATTATTTAATGAATTTTTAGACAAACATCATGTTAGAAAGTTTATGTAATTCTGCTTTTCTTATTGCTAAATGCTCATCGAATCCGAGCTGATGTTTTTTACTTCTTTGTCTAGTTCAATTTTATATCACTTTAATAGCTTAGACTGTATATAGTTTTGAATAAATTCTGTTGAATAACTAACTACCTATCTTCCAATCAAATCACTTCTTTTTAAATATCCCTACAATCTCTGAAGCGACATACGCAAATTTTAGTTTAAAAAATTTACCGCAAATTTTTAAGTGTTAGTTAAATTGTCTACAATTTTTGATGGCACACCAAAATCGTTTAGCTATCGATATACTTATACTTTTAGAATTTTGTAAACATACCATTGGACTGGCCAGAAGCCAATCAATAAAATCCAATCCAGCAACTACGAATGGTGGTATTGATCTTCCAGGTCTTCCCAAGTCTTGATGAGAGAAACGGTTTTTGCTCGGTTTATAATAATCCAAAAGAGCCTTTAGAAAATTATTCGCCGTGTCATCTAATCGACGCATAACATTTGACTGCAAAAGATGATGATGGCAAAATTGGCGTATACAATTTTTTAATTTTATATTTTTATGTATATATACATACACGCAATATAGTGATAATAATTTCCCAATCCCAACCGTTGCCATCCGGAGAAGCCAATACGTTTGAGTCTCGTATTAACCTTGCCACACGCTGATTTTCAAAGAATGGCAAAAGTTTCCGCTTAAAGCGAAAACTTGCACGTCGCGACGATGATGCTTGCGTATTCGACTCATCACTCGATGAAACAGAGTCTAAACGTTGGCGATCGCTTGTTATCAGACCGCCACCCAGTAGACTACCACTTGTATATTGGCCAGACATCGCAGATGTTTGTAATGAATTACCACTAGATGAACGCGCGTGATCCTGAGCATTGATTTCACGACGAAACAAACGTGTTTGTATTAAGGCTGGAAGCGTAAAGAATAATATATGTATATAAATTATAATAACCAAAATAAAAGGAAATTAATTTATATACAACTATGGTAACTCACATCCCCCTTGTATAATACTATCCAGAAATAAACTACACGATGCAGGACGATTACGTAGCATTTTTTGGTAATTTTGTAAAGCTGATATTGCGGCGGTGGCATTTTGATTACCCTGAGTTGCATGCGAAATTAGTGTAGGTAATGCCGGACTGGTACTGCATATATCAGCCGGTAAATGTGTATGCATTAAATGCAAAATTTTGCCTTTATAAAACATAAAGAGGAGGGAAAAAGAAATTTAGTATTATATTTGAAATGATACAATTAACATTTTTTACACACCGATTAACACAGTGGAACGCACAGACAGATGCGTATCACTCGATCTGATTACTTCGACTAGTGCATTTAAGAGTCCAGTCTCTAGAAAGCAGTATAATAACAATGATAAATGTTGTTCACAAATATTTGGAGCACGTGCTGCCAAACTCGGCAATATGAAACGACCTTCCATTGCAACAAAGCCATTGCTGAGCAACCAAGCATCCTGAAATTAGACATTTTTTTTTTTGTTACAGTCTTTTGTTATTTTAGTTTAGTTCATTGTATGTACCTGAAAATCTGCAGGATCGACCGTCTGTAGTGCTATCGTATAATCATCCGTCCAAGGTGGTTGCGGAACATTTAACAGCTCATAAAGCAAGTCCAATATTGCTTTCTGTAAACAAACAGATTTAAAAAATAATTAAATTAACAAAAAATAAAAAAGTTCAGGTATAAAATTCGTCAAAACAAACTACGGCATTAGTATTATTATCGTCGTATCGAAGACATTGAGATCCCATATTATCCCATATTGGCACTTTATCACATATTTGGAAATATTCTCTCTATTATTTTCAGAGAATTTGCTCTGATCGGGACTCAAACTTTTGACCAATTTCGACCCTTGGCACAGACTGCCATAATAGGCACTCCTAAAGAGGAAGATATGCCCTTAATAATAGAAAGCAATATCAGCCAAATGACCGCCATGGCTACGCTTACACCAAATCACCAGTGGCTGCTCTGCGCCCTCAACAGTTTTATGAATTTTATCTTTGAGGTCTTAAGTCGACGTTGGACTGTTGGCGTAGTCCTTATCTTTCACGTATCTCCAAAATAAGAAGTCGCAAGGTGTTAAATAACAAGAACTCGGTGGGCAGAAGCGATCACCTCCAATCCAATGATTCCCCCGTACCATAAACCGCACTATACGGTTACACGTTGAGGATGGAGAGGTTTTTCAACAATAAATCTTGAGTTTTCCGAGCCCCAGATGCCAAAGATTTGCTTATTGACGTAGCCATCGAAGTGGAAATGGGCATTATCAGTCAAGATGATTTTTCGATGAAATTCCGGATCATTTTCATGCATTTCAAGGACCTAATTGGCCAAAGCACGTCGTTGTTGATGATCGGCCGGCTTGATACTTGTCTTAAGTGAACTTTATAAGCCTTAAAACCTAAGTCTTTCCAAATGTCGTTTCTGGAATGCACAATTCCAAAGAACGACTAGGAATTGGGTTTCATCAACACTTTAAGCTACAACAGCAATATTCTCAGTTGTTCTTAAGCGACGTGTACCTCTTTATTGTTCACATCCTTAACTTGTCCCAACAATCCAATTTTTCTATCAATTTCTGCATTGCGGTCCGACAAGGTACTTCACGACGACGAAAAATGTTTTAGTTTTAAGAACCGTCTCTACCAGGTTGTCACCATTTTTACAGTGAATTTTAATAATTTCAAAGCTTGGTTGAGGCGTGTATCATTCCATTATTATTACTGGCGTGGTTTTTACTTGTCAAATGTCAAAAAATTACACCTTCACAAGTGACATCTACCGAAATAGCAGGTTAAAATAACTCCTCTTATTGGAAAGTCCTTTACTTACAAACATCGAATAATATTAACCAACGTAGTTGAAATCAGTAGTTAATTAATAATTAATTTTTTTTTCGCACTTACTCTAACTTCCAATTGATTAAGATACAGTGTATCTACTATTGCTTTTAATCCCGAGGGTTTACTGGGATTACAGAACTCAATTGTACCCGTCCAACTGCGTAATACCGACAACAGTGCTAAGCGGCAACTGGTATAACGTAATTCCCGAGCATCTCTGTAGCAGAAATAAACAAAATGTAATTTATAAGTAAATAATTTAAATTACATTTTTTTAAATTAAAAGCTGTTTACATACTTATTTTTATCCATTATACCCAGACGGTATGTAAAATCGCAATATGGAGCAGCAAGACAATCCAGCCGCACACCCGATATGTTACGCGTTTGTGGCCATTCCAGTAAATACAGCAGCACGCCACACAAACTCTCAGCGATACGTGGATTGTGACATTCTAGGATATTGCGCGTTATTGCTGTAACGCCACCGCAGACGATCAACATTGCAGGATTTAATACAGCCAACTCACATAGAGTTGCCAGGCAGGCGCGCAGCATATTATCGCCATCATCAATACCGCTATCAGCAAGTGAGACTAAACAACGCACCAGTACCGGGTTGATATCGGTCGGCGAAATGGCCAACATTTTGCGTATCTAAAAAAAAAAGGTGAAAAGCAAAATATAATTGTAGTTATAGTTATTATTATAGTTTCACTCACCAATTTCAACGCTTGTGCGCGTTCATCATCATTTTTCAGTAGCACATCGATAGAGCGGCATATTAAATGCTGAAGTTGCATAGAGTTGAATATTTTGACATCACGTGGTGTGACCAGCGCATAACGTATGGTACGCAAAGCGGCAGCACGCACTTGGGTAAATGTGTGGATTAGTGAGGCACTTAATCTGAAAGATGCAAATATAAATAAAAATATGTTTTAATAAAATAAGTACTTTCCAATCAATGCAATGAATTATAAAAACAATGTGAATGTGGTTGTTTACGATGGAAAATCTGGGCGCGAATCATATATTAGTTATGCCTTCCATACATATTTACTTGATTGATCGAAGCAAAAAAAAAAAAAAACAAAAAAAAAAAAACAAAAAAAAAAAACTAAGTAAACTAAAAACTAAACCACTCTGAGGTACGAGGCCATTAACAAATGTTCGATTAGTTGATAACTTTCAAATTGTTTTTGTTTTAAAACATGAAGAAAGAGGATTTGCGGCGCTTATTTTTCATACATTTCATACAGCTGAAATAAAGAGTAAATTTATTACGATCTCTGGGATCGAAGAAATACGCACAGCTCCAAATTCCTCGGATATGGCATCTTGGGATACAGAGTCCATATAAATTAAAAAGTTCCATCTTCTTACCTTGGAGAAAGCACTGATAAAACTCTCAAGAGATATTACTTTTAAAACAGCTCTCAATGTTCCTTAATTGAGAACAAGCACCTACAGTTGGAAAATTAAACACTTTGTGAAAAATCTTTAGCTTTCATAATAGCGTTCCACCAGTCCTTAACGACCTTATTAGTGTTAGCTTTACTACTGTAGGCAGAAGAGTATAAGAGTATTATTTACGTCAGAAAATCTCCAAGGTTTATATTTTAGACACACAGTTCAGCGACACATTTACTACTTTGGTGATATAATTTCTATTCCTCCAGAAACGAGCATGTTTTCGTATGGTAATTTTTTAGCCATGAAAACACTGATCTGATTTTTCTTGATTTTTTTATCTAGTGAATGCAATAGCCCTTTTCACAAATTTCAAAATTAAGTTTCCTAAATATGGTATATGCGCAGCATTCGATAGACAGAGGTTGATCTGAAGCTACAATGGATAAAGGGGTAAAACGTCTAGGGACTTAACCGGCAAAGTAGCACTACTGAGATTTAGTCATATGTTGTGTCTGCTAATACTAAGGACGTGGTATCGTCTATGTGAGACCAGCAGAATTGAACCTAAACTTGGTATCTAAGGAATAATTCGCATCAACCCAGAAATTTTGCGAGTTTTTGCATACTGTTGTAAAACTGACCAAAGCGGCTACTTTAGGAAAATGTGGAAACTTTAATATGACCTTGGATGCTGGAGTCTAATAAAACCGACATATACCGACTAATGTTACCTGCTGTCTAAACAGAAAGGATGACAGCCCTTGGTCGGATAAAATCCGGGACAACTCCGGTGCGTAGAATCGGCTGTCGTGAGAGTCGCACTCAGGACCGTGACAGGAAACTTTCTAATGTCGCCAGAGTATCACTTGCACAGCGAAGCATCTCTGCTACGAATTGAGGAGCATAATTCTTTGCTATACAAACAATTCCTGCTGGAATGCTACCATGTGGAACACCACAACAGACACTTACGAGAAGCTGAACCATCACCCAGTCTCTTTAAGAACTGCATTCAGCACCACCTACATCAACCGCTGGGCAGAACAGCTTACCGACACCGTCATTCACCGATAGTACGTCAACACCTTCCTGAACTCTCCTACATTGAATGGTGTTTTCGGATTCTAACCACCACTTATTGCAGATGAAGAGCTCGAACTGCCTCGAGAGTCCCGCGTAAAACTGGCACAACTTATGGTAGATCTGGATATTGAAGTAGATTAAACTCCTACCTATCCAGACTTGACCTCGATACAGCAAACGTATGTAAGACTGATCTAACCGTCATAGGAGTCTCTGATGACCAACAACCCAAGATTAATAGACACTGTTAACAGCTTGTGGACAATGAGTTAAATACCAAGGTAAGCCAAATGCAGTCGCCCCTACCCAAGGAATATTCTGCGGATTAAAACAGCCGGTCTCCTTCATGTGTGGATACAGTTTGAAGAAAAAATCTCAAATTGGGAGAGAAGCAGTCAGCTACCCGGCGGTTATAAAGTGACATTTACATACGCGTGTATAAAGTGCCAACAAAGGCTACAAATTATGCCCAAATAGCATTAGCCTCAGTTTCCAACCAATACTCTCCTTCCGGCCTACATAAAACCAATTTAGCTGATACCATAAATTGAATTTAACGTTAACTCTAATATATCTTGACACTTAACGTCAAGTCTTGTTGTTGCAATAAATCTTAAAACTTAAAATATTCAACTCACCCATAGAGCAATTCTTCCGTGTTAAAACCCAAATTGCTCTTTGCAGTCTGCTGCTCCGACTGTTGTTGTTGGCAGAGTGTAGCCAACGCATTAAGCAATAATAAGCGCTTCGTGTCGCGTGTGTCACGACAGCATAGCGCCGTATAGATATCATAAGCATTTTCTGCATTCGATTTTCTTGGATCTAGCTGATATCTGTCTTCGGGATCTTGTGGATCTGCAAAAGGAAAAAAAATTGTTAAAGAAAATTGAATAAATTTATTTTATATGAGAATTCTACAACACTTCAGTTTTCTTACTTTTAATGCATTATTCTTATTATACAATAGTAATTATTAGATAATTAGTTTGTAAGTATTAACACTAACACGATCATTGCAAATTGCCAGTGTCTAAATTAATTAATTGCTATTGATGTAGCCGACGGGCAACTGACGACAGTAGTAGATTGTAGTAGATTGAACAGCAGTTAGGTTAGGTTAGGTTGAACTGGCTGCTGACGGGTCGGGCCTCACATAGATGATATTACGTCCATAGTGTTGCCAGACACACGACCAAAAGCTGCACTAACTCCACTCGAACTACACTTTTTATTGTGTCTATAGTGTGAAGAACATTGGTGTTCTTTTTTGCAAATTAAAGCAGACGTTTGGTCATTGCCGATTGAAGGTCCTGTAGCTTTTCTGCGTCGAATAAGCTTAGCCATTTGCCTGCCGCATGCTGGACACTCACAGATTACATGCTCTTCTGTTTCCACACATTCCTTGGACAGCTGTCGATTAGACAGCAGTGCAAACTAGAGAGTCATAACCCGATCCTGGCCAAGCCTAAGGTTTTTCTTAATGCAGTCGACAGGAAATTTTAATGTTTCTAGTATGCTAATAGAAGCTTTTCAAAAAAAAAACAGCCATAATAAATCAGCTGTAAGTCGGCTCAAAACTATAGGTCTTTTCAGGGAGTAATAGGAAAAGTTTGAGACCGTACGCCAAAAATTCGATGGAAAGTTCAGGCGAATATCGCTTAAGCGACTATAAAGCTTGTATTTTTTGTTAGAGTCTATACAACAATCAGTTCTAACCTAAATTTCTGGTACTGAGTCTGTTGTCTTGTCGAAATAAAAGTTTTATGGTCCGATTTATGGTCTTTTGCGCATTGGCAATAATGAATAGCGCCGACGATGGTAGCTGTACGAGTTATACGATGACATTGACATACCTCCGCGAATGAAGAGACAGACATGTCGTGCGAATGGATGAAGGCGCTCCAGCTTTGAAAGTATACAGTACCTGCAGGTGGAAGGAGAGGAAGAGGTAGATAGCCACTGCGTTGGAGGGATTAGACAAAGAGCGTGCTAGTTTCACGTGGTATTTCCAACTTTCGCGAAACAGTAAAAATAAGGGATGAATGGCGCGTTATTTTTGATTCGGTTGATGTCTACATCAATGAAGAAGAGAGAATCTGCGGTTAGTTTTCAAGCGATAGCATCCTAAAGACGACTAGTGTATTAGGAAAGCAGTAAGCGGATCACCGCTTCTTCTAAGAGATTAGTAACGAAGTCTCCAAGCAATGAACTTTTCTATGGAGGGCGAAAAAAGTGACCCGAAGGAACGTATTTACACGCATTTTCGATCGAACTAATCTAGTTGCTGAAGTACAGGACTAATAAGTGCCGTTAACGCCGCATAGTTTGTTAACTTATTACTCTCAGTTTCCAGGGTAGTTTTCAAAATGGAAGTGAGACACACTAAAGACAGATAACATTTAGCTCACTCGAGACTATGTGAAGTCCTTGATGGTCACAAGGTGTGAAAATTACAACAACAAAAAAACCAAATGGACAACTTAACTTTAAACAACACATAGGGGAGGGTGGAAATTTAATACTACGGCACTAACCTAGGACACGCATGGAACTTGCTTTACATCGGCTTAGCTGCTGTTGCACTTTATTTACAGAGAACAACGACCCTTCGTTATTCGCACAATGCAACCAACCACTACAGTTTCCCCCATGAGTACGTTTAAAAAAAAAATGCATTCATACGCATATCTGGGTTAAGTGTTTATGCCGAGACAACCATAAACTCGATAGTTACGCTTGTAATACATATATATGGCTCGTCTACGCAATTTTAGTCCAGAAAAAAAATAATAATAATTAAAAGTGGAGAAGCTTTAGATACGTATGTATGTATACTTCAATTGAAAGAACAAAACAAAAACAAATTGCGACTCCATATTGAGGCCAACGCCAGCTTCTGTCATGTCTGTCGCAAACGTTTGAGCACAAGCAGCAGCAGCAGAAGAAGAAGCACAGGGTATACAATTTCATTTTCTGAATGGATTTCGAGATGTCACTGAAATTTAAGAACTCTCCAGACATGCACACATATTACTTATGTACATACTACATGAGTATATGTTTAAGTAAATGTGGGCAAAGAGACATAGAGTTTGAATGTTTTAATGCCCTGGTGGACTAACCATTAGTACGAGTTGATTCCTATCAATAAAAAAGATTCACTGTTTAGAGTTCTAACTTTGAATTCTAGACACCAGCATTAACACCAGTAATAACGTCCGCATTGAAATCCAACGCGGGATCACTCTTACAAACAGCTCCAATTGAAAAGTAAAGTCGAATAAAGACTAAACTCTACAAATCGCTCGTTAAAACTTTTCTCTCGAAAACTCCCAGGGCCGACTTATCGGATGTTGACATCGTCCAGACTTCTGCATAACGAGAATGAGAGAGAATTTTTCTTTTCAATTGCCAGTCTAAAGTAGCAACAACAGCACAGTCTTACCGCTTGAGTCCCCTTTTGTAAGTGCCCAGTTTCGATTTTGGAATAGACAGGAGTTTGTTTCCCTGATCTGCCACGGCCAACCTTTTGGCCAGAAGGATTTCGCAACCACCCATGTTGAGATGATAGCTTAGCGCTCGGTGGGTTGATTCAATGTACACTGATGCAGAAGCAGACCGCAAGATGAAAGAGTAGCGCTTTTGTTCGGCAAAGAGTAAGGATTTACTGATGATTTATGATCCTTTGCGCATTGGCAGACGATGGAACGATGAGCTGTACGAGATATACGATAACATTGAATAGTTGAGCGGCTACACTGGCTAAGTTATGTCGATCGAATGTATGAAATCACTCGAATTTTGAAATTATTCGATGTAGTACGGCTGTTGGAAGCAAAAGAATAGAAACACCTCCACTCTCTTTTTTTAGGATCAGGTGAAAAGCAACCTGGTTTCGTTTGGTATATCCAATTGGCGCAAACAGAAAAGAAGAGAGAAAGGGAGCGCTATTGTTGACCTTTTGTCATTTTTCGGTAAGTGGAACACAATCGGAATAACCTTGGTTTTAAGGAAATTCGAAAGTTTTGCTATCCAAGTTGTTTTGAGGAGATGGAAACACATGGGAATCTTTAGTGCTAAGTCAGGGATATACGGTGAATGTGACATCAGTTTCCAATGGAGCTCGCAAATTTTTGTCAGGTTACCAAAGAGGCGTAAGAGTTTAGCACTATCATGATGAAACATCACACCTTTTACAATTGACAAGATCAGAGGGTTTTTTCTTAATTTGCTTCCTTATTTTTTTTTATATTTGAGGACAGTACATATATCGGTCAATAGTTTGGTATCTTGGAAAAACCTCAAATTGGATAATATCCTTGTAATATCCACAGAAAGCATATTCTTCTTTCGGTGAATATTGGCTTTGGATGCACATTTTACTTGGTGCATGATCGTTTCTGGGCTACATTAACGTAAACAATCCATTTTAAATATCATCCGGGCTTTCACCGCATTTTTAGTATTAAATAAATAATGTTAATAATACTCTGTTTAACTATCCATATTAAAATTTTATAATTTTTAATCAACTTGTATCAACGTAATACTAACAGAAGCATCATGAGTCTAAACTCAGGCCAGACTAATAGAGAAAAATATCTTCTAAATTCGAACGCTCGGAGAATCGCTTCGTGACATAAAATGAAAGCTTCTCTCAAAAATCCATCCTACGTTCCTATAAGTCTTTCCAGACACATAACAACTTATTGTATGTTCGCTTAGCTATTCCAACTGGGTAACTCTATATTTATAATCTATACCTCCTCTAGATGTAACACTATACATCAGTTTACATCGATGCATTGGGTAAGTGTTAAAGTGTAGTTAACAGTGAAACCGCAAGTGTTGATGAAATAATTTCACACCTACAAGTGCAGTAATACTCAATCAACTGTGAAAAAGTATAAATTATAATAAAGTAATACAGAAAATTATATTAGTAACTTTCCAGGTTTGTATAGAGAAATGGCATACAAAATACAAAAAAAAAAACACGATAAAATCATGGATACCGAAAATCACTTTATCGAACTCCAGAATTTCATGCATTCGGGTTCTCAATGACTGGGGATTTGAAGTAATAATGCTTTTATTGAGACACAATATTGCTAACACTGAAATCATTATTATACATAAGTGAAAGTCTACCGTCCAAAATACAAAACATAGGGTTTTTCAAAAAGAGCTGTTATTTTGATATTCAAAGAAAACAAGCATTTTTTGGAATAAATGATCGGCTGAAGATCTTGATGGCCAATTGCGTTTATCTCTTCGAGAGAGACAACACGGTCCCGGAAACTTTACCCTTTTCCCTTAAAAGATCGATGGTTTCGTTGATTATGTGGCACGTAGCGCCATCTTGTTGAAAGTAAACATTGTTC
The DNA here is from genome assembly GCA_037013455.1 of Ceratitis rosa. Taxonomy (NCBI): domain Eukaryota; kingdom Metazoa; phylum Arthropoda; class Insecta; order Diptera; family Tephritidae; genus Ceratitis; species Ceratitis rosa. The sequence continues at coordinate 17,744,236 of JAWMAG010000003.1, read as the reverse complement.
AGATCAATAAAATCCAATTCTGGCCATAAAAAATCATAAATCATGCCTCGATAGCGCAATCCATCCACCGTAACCGAGGCTGGAGCAATATCATTTTCGAAAAAGTAAGTTCGATTGAGCCCGCTGGATCATAAACCGCACCAAACGGTTACACGTTGAGCTTGAAGAGGCTTTTCAACAATAAATCTTGGGTTTTCCGAGAACCAGTTGCGACAGATTTGTTTATTGATGTAGCCATCGAAGTGGAAGTGGGGGTCACCAGACAAGATGATATTTGGATGAAATTCCGGATCATTTTCATACATTTAAAAGAGGCAATCACCAAAGACACGAGGTTGATGATCCGACGGCTTGGGTTCGTGTGTTAACTGAACTTTATAAGCCTTAAGACGCAAGTCTTTATGCAAAGTACGGCGTAATGACGTTTGTGCTGTGCCCAATTTCAAAGAACGACACGGAATGGACAAAACTGGTTGTTTTTCACCACATTGGGTTATCCCAACAGCTCCATTTTTTCCATCAATTTCTGTATTGCGGTCCGATAAGGTGCTTCACGACGTCCGAAAAATGTTTTAGTTTTACGACTGCAGGTTTTCACCATTTCTACAGTGAATTTTAATAATCTCAATGTGTTGTTGAAGCGTGCATCGTTCCATTTTTATTACTGGGGTAGTTTTTACTTGTCAAATGTAAAAAAATTACAGCTCCAAAAGTGCCATTCACCGGAGACAGGCTATTCAAAATGACATACCTTATTGGAAAACCCTTTAATATAACTGCGTAATTTTATTTAAGTAAATAGTAACTCCTATTTTAAGATATTTTACTACGAAAAAAAAACACTGATAAACCGTAGAGTAAAGAATTAAAAATGGAGCGCATTCATGTATTGTATTACCGTAAGAGGAGTACTCGTATATACAAAAAGGATATAAGGTGGAGTGTATGGTATGGTGTAAAAGACGAGCAGTGGCGCATGCAATACGAGTACCCGAACATACTTACGTTACGAACTTTTTTTTGCACAACAGCACCAACACCGCAAAATTCAACAAATACGCGCATGCCTCTACGGCGAACTTACGACTACAAACAAAATATTGCAATGAAATGCAATCCAATAGTGCAAGCATTTAACAATAAACAACTGCAACAATACGTATACCTACATACATACAAACATATATCGTATTGTATGTATGCTTATGTCTGTGTTGATGATGGCGGTAAAATAAGCACAAAGGAGTGTGAAAAGGCAAGTAAGTAAAACAGAGGCAGTCGACTTTTTGGTTATTCACCAAAATAAGGGATAAGGAATGAAATGAACATAAAAAAGGCGTATGCACAAGATGAAAGCTGTTGAGGTAGGACCACCAATCAATCGAGGCAGATACTTTCGCACATTGTTGCATCACACGAAATTGAAACTTGACACAGGGAAGAGTTTAACGGAAAAATTTGATATGCATGCATACATACCTACATATACAGGCGTGTAAAAAATAGTGATTGCGTATATTTCAAAATGCATCTTTTCTCTTATGGTAATTTGGAAAAAAAATTTCACGAAAGGACATTGTTAAATTAAGGCCGTAGTCTGCTTTAGAGGCTTCAAAAAAATGCAGTTTTTCTTCTTAAATCTATTCTAAAACTAAGCAAGAATATGTCTTCAAAATTTCAGTGACCATTTCGATATTTTTTAGAAGCTGGAGCAGTTTTGGTGGCCGAGCGTCGAGCAAATCCGATTGCTCGGCCAAAACTTTGTAGCGCGTTTTCACGAGTTTTCATTTCTACAAGTCTTAGACAACGATGCTACGGTGATAGCAAATAGATTATATGTAAATATGTCCGTTCGAGAAAAATCAAAGTGATTTAGCTTCCGTATTATCTTCTATTTGAACTTAAAAAGTTGGACAAAAGTTTTATTTATTTTTTTTTGCAAATTGAAGTGATGGTTTTTTTTTCAAAAAGTGATTTTTTTTTTAACTTTAAATCTGGAATTTTCCAACTTCTTCCGTACTTTTTTCCATATAGAAGAGCCATTCATAAAAATTACAAAATTAGATGCATCGCACGACCGTTTCTCGAGTTCAGACCGCAGCCGCTTCAGAAAATTCATCACAACAGCGGAAAGATCCAATATTACTTGATACTACAAATTGTTTTTGAAGCTGAAATATAGCACATTATTGTCTGAAAATTTCGTTTATTACAATAATTTCCTTCTTTTTCAAAAAAAAAATTGCTGAAAAAAGGTTTTTTTTTTTTTGGGTTCTAAAGGAGACTACTGCCTTAAAGGGCCAAGATTTGTTCTTCAGCTTCTTTATTGCTAACACACTACTAGTTTACGAATTATAGAACTCTTTATTAATTTATTGTCTTGTAAACACGCAGTTTACTGCACTTTACAACGTTTTTTTTTCCAAACATCGAAGAGATTTATTTATTGAATCTGATTAATTTAAGCCTAACAATAAGTTTTAAAATCTGAATAACTGATAAATTACTACTTTAGTCCATTAATATCAACGGATGTTATTTAAGTATGTAAAACAAATTGACACTGCACTTTCTTCTATATATTTTGGTACAGGCATAGTAGGCACTCTTATGCACTAATTTTTGAGAATGACAATAGTAGAAACAGACCGTCACGTGAGCACTTATTTAATTGCTGAGGAACTAAAGATAAGCCAGAAAACCGTTTGGAACAATTCCCCAAGATTTTAGATACGTTTATTCATTAATACTTGCATTACCCCTTTGAAGCAAATGGAGAAATGGACATAAGATTGACTTCGAAAAGCTGAAAACAAAAGATAGATAAGCGTTTTTCTACGAAATTTCCAGCTCCTTACCTACTGTTGACAAAGCCGGAAAGATGGCGAAAGGTCATCCAACAAAATGAAAATTACCTAATTGATTAAAGCTCATTATACAATTTGAAAAAATGTATTTACTTTCTTTTAAAAAATCTTCGGTTTCTTTTGGGACAACCCAATTAAAAAATACGTGAATGCTACGATAGGTAAAATATCCTATACCCAAGCCTTGGTAGGTATATTTATTCATTGTTATTATTTGACTTAAATTTGCCACAAACATGCAACAGGGGAGCTCTCGTTCTCTAGAAAATTTTCATAGGTAATATTTGCATAGCACTCATTTCCTAGACTATGAATTTCAAATTCAAGCAAAAGCGTAAAATTAATTCCCATGAGCTTGGGATATTTTATCGAAATTCGAAAAGTTAAATATAACTTTTTTCATATATATATTTAATAAAAATTAAATTCATTCATTCACAAGAAATTTTATGCGAACAAAATTATGAATGAAATAAAATCAACATGGTCATGTTATGTTTTTTCCACCAGCTTTTTTACTTTATGTTGAAAAGTAGACGAATTGGCGAAAATATATGTACAGTTAAGCATAAGCGCACACATACCAACATATTAAATACAAAGCTTCCCAACAAAATTATATGGAAAATCATGCGACCAAAAACGTGCGAGATCGCTTAATCGCAAACATCAGCTTCAGCAGAGGAAGCGACAAAACAACATCATAATTATTTTGTATAAAAAAAAAACAATAAAAGGTCTTAACAAAGAATGTTATTGCAAAAATTCTCAATGAAATTTATATTCAATTCATTCAATTTAAGCATTGCATTAGTGGACACGAACGGCAAAAAACATAAATGTGCATGGGAATTTTTTTTATATATGCATCAAAATATGTACTAAATACTGATGATGAAAAACAATGTATGTAAACAACAAATAAAGACAAAGAGAATTAAGCAAATTGATTAACAGTCAGCTAAGACTTTCATTATCTTCAGATTTATGTAATTTTCCATTTAACAATTACTTTTACTTATTGCATACGTTTTGAAAGTATCGAAACTCAGATTGTGTATACATACATATGTACATATGGCCTGTAGTTCTAGGTCCAACTTTATTTGATTTCATCTTGTCACTCTTTATAGAGTGTACCAGAGAAATCTAATAATTTTTACTGTCTTTCCACCTGGATAGCTTGGGGCAGTAGTCTCCTTTAAAACCCAGAAAAAAGCTTTTTTCAGATGTTTTTTTGAAATGTAAGGAAATTATTGCGGTAAACGAAATTTTCAGACAATAATGTACTATATTTAAGATTCAAAAAACCATTTTTAGTATCAAATAATATTGAAAATTTTCAATGTTGCGATGAGTTTTCAAAAGCGGCTGCAGTCTGAACTCATGAAACAGTGCCCTTGATGGAGGTCGTACGATGAAACTGAAACAGTCGAACAAAATTTTTAATTTTTTTGATTTCTATGAGTGTCTTCTCTATATGAAAAAATACCAAAGAAGTCGGAAAATTACAATTTTACACATCTCGCCCATCTCTCAGGCAAATTATGGATACCATTCCGAAAAAACTTTTTCTCTTTCGAGGCAAACCATTCTGCTCTAGCTTCTAAAATATGTATGTCAAGTTCTTGTTGTAGCAGTTCACTAGCCCCGCTTAGGGACAGGTTTAATTAATCTAAGTCGCCAAGGTCATCTAATGGGAGGTTCAGGAAACGTGCTGTTTCGACGGGATTGGACCAAAGGGAGAGGTGGGCATACGTTGGGTATGCTTGGGTCGAGCCTGGATAGATAAGAGTTTAACCTGGTACAGTATCCAGACCTAAGTTCTGCCAGAGTCACGCGGATCTCTCGAGGCAGCTCGAGCTCCTTGTCTGCAATAGGTGGTGCTTTTGCTCCGAGTACGCCGTTCACGGGAAGGGAGTCTTTGAAGGTGTTGACAGACTCCTGGTGAATGGCGTTCAGTGCTTGTCTGTACGCCGTCCTGTTCAGCGGTTGTTGCACATGTTGCTGGATGGTGTCCATGTCAAGTACTCCCTATCTGATGTGCTTAGGTGGAGGTTCTGCTTCAATAAGTTGCCTATTGGGGTGTTCCCAAAGGTAGCACACATAGATGTTTCAGTGTGAAAGTAGGCATAGGTAACACCAAGTTGGTCCTAATCTAGGAATATTTGGCCGCTTTGTGGCACAAAGAGGTTATGTATTTTTTGAAAATAGAGAGAATACTTGGTAACCAATATGCTAAAACTCTAGATTTCGTTTCGTTAATCTCTTCCTGTCTATGCTCACCGGTGTGGAATGCCTATTGTCGAAAAATGTCGATAAAATAATGGAAATCGTCGAGTCTTTCCGCCATGCGAGCCCTGTTTCGTTTACCCAGAAGCTAAACATACACAAAGGAGATCCATGTATGGGTGCCACATGAGTGAACGAGAAAAAAACCCATGGGCCGTATTTCCATTTGCGAATCGCTGTTGCATTGTAACAAAACCGACTCAATTCTGAAGCGAATGGTGACTGGTGATGAAAAGTGGATCACTTACAGCAACTTCAAACGGTCGTGGTCGAAGGCGAAGACCACACATATTGATCTTGACTTGCCAGAAGCTCCCAGAGTTTGGTTGGGATGTTCTTATACATCCGTCTTATAGTCTGGACCTCGCTTCAAGTGATTGCCATTTCTTCCTGTCTATCCCGAATGATTTGGCTGGTGAAGAATTGGCCTCAAGAGAAAGAAGATGGATTATTTTGATGTATTTCTTTTCAAGAGGAAGGACCTGCAGTTTTAAGCCGCCTGCGAAAAGCTGATATACCTATATCTATAAAAAAAAACTACTTTCATTACTCTTTAGGTAGAACTGCATGCGAAGGTATAGCCATTACCAGACCCGAGAACATTTATAACAGGTTTTAATTTTCAGATCTTGCCATAAACCATATGTACGCATTGTTCTTAGCGACTATGTACATATTTATGTATATACGTATTGACAAATTCTATGATTATCGCAATGATGACGTTATAAAACCCAAAATTTTTCACCAAAATATTCATAAATACACATACGTGTATGTATACGTGTATGTATATACATACGACATAGATTAACAAACAAATAATGAGAATGGGAGAAGAAAAACAAACGAAAGATATCGCTGAACATAAAACAGTACTAAACGATGCGTCAAAATAGAATGCGATGTCAATTTATTTTTGGCAGTCAAAAACATTTATACACGCACTAATATTTACATACATATGTATGTATTTATGTATGCACAGATGTATGAATATTTACATACGAATATATGCCTATTTGCTGCTACATAAAATTACTTTAGCGACAAATATGTGAAGATGTTAATTTATGTTTATGTACGTGTATTTCTTGTTGTGTTGTTGTTTGTTTGTATTTTTCTTTTGATATTGGCTGTGGGCGGATAAGTGCCACCATTTAAATTTAGGTGCAATGACAAACATCTTAAAAATACATTTGTACATGTTTATGTTCGTGACTATTTTTATTTATTTTATTGTATTTAAATTGAGCATCCAAGTAAAGCACGGAAAGTGACATAAATATTAATTATATTAAATAAATAGGTGCTAAAATTAAAAATATTCTAATTATAAATTAACACGATTCAAGCCGAACACTGAAGATGGATTAGCTTATGGATGGTTAATGATTTAAGCAGATTGTCGACAAGGATTTAAGAGGGAAGATGATTTTGGCTTACCATTTATAAAAAAGGGTTAAGATCTTTGGCATTGATTTGATACCACTAGAATGCATACAATAACTTTATATATCTGCATATCTGCATAATCGCCATTGATTTCAAGGTATTTCTTAAGCCTGTAGATCCACTTCTGAAAACAGTATTCAAAATCTTGCTTTTTAAACTTATCAAGTTCAGCATTAACCGCATTTATTATCTCCTCATTGCTATTAAAATACCATTTCTTATACATTTTTTTTATTAACCAGAAATTACAAGGTGCTATATCCGGGGAATAAGGTGCCGGACTTATTTCTTCGATCCCAGAGATCGCAATAAAATTACTCGATGATGACGCGTTGTCATGATGTAAAAAGTAGTGCTGCAAGTCCTCTTTCTTCCTGTTTTCCAACAAATTTTTGAAAATCTTTGGTAAGCACTCTTCGGTTTATCATTTTGCAGTTATCGTCTGACCCTTTTCCAGTGGAATGACAGCTACGATTTTAGATCGGGTGTAGTAAATTGACATCATTACTTTTGCTGCTGATTTGTGTTGCTTAGATTTTACGGCTGGGTTTGCTCCGGGGGGCTTCATTCCATGGACTGCTGTTTGGTTTCTGGATCGTACTTATAGAACATAGAACCAAGATTCATCACCAGTCACGACTTCACTAAAGTTACTAGACTGAACAATTCGAATTGAGCAAAATGTTCCCGAGCCTATTTTTGGGCCCCTCCTTTAAAATTCGTAGTGTCCATCGAACAGATTTCTTCGTGTATCCCAGATGAATACTTAATATTCACGATACAGCCATGGCATACAAGCCCAATTCATTAGCAATCATTTCTGGTGTCAATCGTGGGTCTTCGTCAATTTTGCACTTCACCAGAGCTACAGTGACGTCATCAGTGAAAGATTTTGGTCGACCTTCTCGGGGCTCGTCCTATACGGAAAAATGTCCGGTCTGGAATCTTCGGAACCACTTAGAAATAGTCTTTAAGTCGTGTAGTCGTTTCATATACAAATTTGGCATTCACTGAATATTTGTATTGGCTGTTAACTACGCAGAAACCCGAAGGGAATCACTTGGCAAATTTCTGTTTGCGTTGGTGGTGGAATATCGTCTGATCTATCCTCAGCTATCTTGCGTTTTCTTGTCTCCTTTTTAACCGACCGTTATAACATTTGAAAGGAAGACTAATAAAGTAATTGCATATTTCGATACCAATTTTGTAGTAAGATTTGTCCTTTGCTTCAAAATAGGCCTCAGTTTCGGCGATCTCCTCTTTATTCGTCGAAAATTTATTCCAAGCAATGCATTCTTTTAAGATCTTAGGACAGGAAATAATCGCTGGAAAACAATACCTGCTCTAGCACATCAAGGCACGATAAAAACGTAAAAAAAAATGAAGAAAATGGTTATAAACGATACCTGAATCACAATTATAGAATACGCGGATGATGTTGGCTTATCGATTAGGTCGCCGTGACATTTTTCCCAATGGACACGAACCTTGTTACAGTTAATCATGGAAGTCCAGGCTTTCTGACACGCCAAGACCGAAAAGGGATCGACAAGCGCAGACGAATACGAAGATTATGCTCGCTTAATTCCTTGATTTTAATGGAATAGTGCATCATGAATTCCTGCCACCAGGTTAAACGGTTAATATTAAGTACTACCTATAGGTTCAATTACCGTGAAGAGGCTTTGGCAACACGATAATGCACCTGCTCATACTTCAGTTTTTGTTCGTGAATTTTTGATCTAAAGCATTATTATAGCAATGCCCAAGACTCTATATTCGTATCTGTGTATTTGGTCTTAAGAAACCGTTGTTTTTTTAGGCGCAGATGACGTTAAAATCGCTTCGCCGATATAACTAAAGACTAACCCATAGATAAAGCTTGGGAAGTGTTTCGGGGAATGGAAGATGAAAGCAATAATACAGACGAATAAATAAATGTTATCTGTTGACCTAAACGGGGTTAGATCACCGAAAGGGTTACAGCCCGCTGCGTAATAAGACCGGCTTTCGTGAGAGTTGTCAATCATATAATGCTATGAACTGACATGAAGGGGTTGAAAAGGTGAACCATGGGCTAACTGAATGATCGACAAGAATTTCGAGATCAACCATCCAAACTCAGAAAGATTAAACAAGCGGTTCCGCAGGGTGGTGTCCCCAATGCTGTTTTAAACTTATATACCTCGAAGCTTCTTCCTCCAACGGAAGTATATTTACTGATCTCGTATGTCGATGATTTCTCGATATTGCCCTCCAGCGGGGATATTGATGAGTAATGTTCGAAAGTGAACTACTGTACCGACGACCTTCCCCACTTCTTCACTGTAAGGCTGGACGAAGAAGAACCGGCTCGAACTCAATGTGAAAGAAATGTCGTAAAAACTGCGAATATTAACAGCACGAAGTTACTGGGAGTTTATGCGACAGCATCCACCCCTTCACTCCGCATACGACTGCAATTGTGGAAAAACACCAGAGCCGCAACAAAATCCTCAAAGCATTGGCCGGCAGCAACTGAGGAATAGACAAAAATCGTTGGTGGCAATATAAAAGGCAAATGGCCGGCCGGTCGTAAACTATGCTGATCCGTTCTGGACACTGGGGACTAGTGAGATGCAAATAAGAAGCTGCAAGCCTGCGATAACACCGCCCTCAGAAACGTGACAGGAAACCTCCTAATGTCGCCAGAGCTTCACTTGCACAACGAAGCATATATGCTACTAGTTAAGGACCATAATGCTCACCTGGTAAGCATTTTTTGCTGGGAAGCTACCGTAGGGAGCACATTTATTAGAAGCCGAACCACAATCCAGGCACATAAGAAAGGGAGTAATTGATCTAAAAGACTGCCTTCAGTCTCACCTGCAACAACCGCTGGGCAAGATAGCGTACAGAAAGGCATTAAACGCCATCATCATCAAGAATGAGTCAAAACCTTTAAGAACTCTCTCCGTTTGATTGGGGTCCTCGTAATCAAACCCGTACCCATAGCAGATGAAGAGCTCGAGCTGCCAACTTAACCTCTTTGCATGGCCTCTTATCTAACCCACCTTTCCCTCTGTTCCGAATTCGTCAAAACAGCTCGTTTTCTGGACCTCCCGTTAAATGACCTCGATGAGATTGACTGAATGCTCCTAAGCGGGGTTGTAAAAAACCGGATTTTTATCCGGACAAACGCTGTCACTCTCTCAATATTCCCCGAAAACCTATTTGGGTAATGTTTTTGCTCTTGCTACAACAACAACAACAACATGAAGAGAACAAAAATATATAAATCTGAACAGTCCAAAAAACACATGTTCTTATATTAGTATGCATCGCTGCTCATATTCTGAACTCAGTTCTATGTATGTACATATATTTTATGTACATTTTATTAAATCTTTTTTCCGATTATATTGATAAAGAAAGACACAAACGAACAGTTTTGAATACAATTATTTTTTTGTTTTGAATAGAATGGCAATCAAACAACTACAAAATTGCACTTTGTTGTTTACATTACCTGCTAAGGTCAGTTGAGGATGAAGTTCATAATTATCTGCATAATTAGGTTATACTATTTGCGAAATAACTAAAATAAAATTTGTTTATTTTATCTTTTCAATTGCAGAAACATTCGCCACAATACTTATTTTTAGTATTATGCGTACAATAAGCAAACATTGTTTACATATATTTATACGAGGGAATTAACAAAAGTTCGGTTAGTTACATTCCAAATCTAAAAAAATCCTTTGCAATTACTTTATTAGCCTTCCTTTCAAATTTTAGAACGATCGCCTAAAATGGAGACGAGAAAACGCTAGATAGCTGAGGATAGGTCAGACGAAATTTCACCACCAACGCACACCGAACTTTGGGTTTCGGCGTAATTTACAGCCAATACAAATATCCAGTGAATGCCAAATTGCATTTGGAACGATTGCACTATCTTTAAAGGATATTTCTAAGTGGTTCTGAAGATTCCAGACCGAACATTTTTCCGTAGAGGACGAGTCCCGGGAAGGTCGAGCAAAATCTTGCACTGATGTCGTCACTGTAGCTCTGGTGAAGTGCAAAATTGACGAAGACCCACGTTTGACATCACAAATGATTGCTAATGAATTGGGCTTGTATGCCACGGCTATATCGCGAATATTAAGTAATCATCTGGGATACACGAAGAAATCTGTTCGATGGATACCACGAATTTTAAATGAGGCCCAAAAAAGGATCGAGTGCATTTTGCAAAATTTTTCTTAAACAAATTCGAAAATTGTCAGGACAGGAACTTTAGTAAAGTCGTTACTGGAGACGAACCTTGGTTCTATAAGAACGATCCATAAACCAAACAGCAGTGCATGGTATGGAGCACTACAGGAGCAAACCCAGCCGTAAAATCTAAGCAACAAGAAACAGTAACAAAAGTAATGATGTCAGTTTACTTCAACCGATCTAAAATCGTAGCTGATATTCCACTGGAAAAGGGTCTGACGGTAACTGAAAAATGGTAGACCGAAGAGTGCTTACCAAAAGTTTTCAAAAATTTGTTCGAAAACAGGAAGAAAGAGGATTTGCGGCACTACTTTTTACATCATGACAACGCGCCATTTCACACTGTTGAAATAACGAGTAATTTTATTGTGATCTCTGGGATCGAAGAAGTACGTCCAGCATCATATTCCCCGGTTATAGCACAGTTTGATTTCTGGTTGTTTCCAAAAATTAAAAAAAAAAAAAAACTTAAAAGGAAAGGTCTTTAATAGCAACGAGGAGATAATTAATGCGGTTAATGCTAAACTTGATAAGCTTAAAAAGCAAGATTTTGAAGACTGTTTTCAGAAGTGGATCTATAGGCTTAAGAAATACATTGAAATCAATGGCGATTATGTAGAGAAGACAAAAATAGAAAAATAATTTTTCATTTTATTTTTTTCTGGCCAGCTTACCGAACTTCTGTTAATCCCATCGTATGTACATATATATGTACATGCATATGTGGATAAGTACATAGTTTTAAGTACATACTACATATATGTATATATAAAAGGAATATATTGTAAATCAAATTTTTATAATTTTTTTCCACCTCCAAGGATATGAAATTCATCTAGGAAGCATAAGTTTTGGCTATTTCGCAATAAACCCTAAACTTATTATTTTTTTAATTTGTGCAATTAATCAAATGCAGAGTTGCTTTTCACTCAATGATGTTTTTGTGGGAATGTTAAGCGTCATTACTGGCATACTGACATACTGGGCCACAACAACAACACCACCAACAACAGCAATATCATACATATGAGCATAACATGCAGTTTCCACCTGTGTAACAATATTATCTACGTGTATGTATGTATGTACATACGTGTCTAGGTCTGCTGCATGTAGGTAAGTGGCTTCATATCTTTGCTCTCTTTTACGTTTTAGAAATTCGCATCAATTGCGCAGCGAATTATTCAAGATATTATTGTTCTTATGGACTGTTAGTCGCACAAGTCAAAGATATGACACACGTGAATGCGCATAAAAGCAATAACAATAATTATATCTAGAAGTTGGTATGTGTGAGAATATGTATGTACATCTTTTATGCATTATCTGCGATACCGTAATAATAATTGCATCGAAATCTGACGTACGTACATATGGACATGTAAACACAAAAGATAATTATTATTAAAAATTACCCCGAAGGCGTTATTGTTGTTGTTTTAGCGGTATGCTAACCCCGTTTAGAAACAGGTTGGCCAGTCTAAATCATCAAGGTCACCTAATGGGAGTTCCAGGAAACGAGCCGTTTCGACGGTTTCGGACTGGATGGAATGAGTTGGGTTAGATGAGTCGGTTTTAGGGGGGCATGCAAAGAGATGGTTAGTGTCGTGCTGGCACTCATTGGACATAAGCTGGGTATATCGGGATAAACTCTGGATACAAAGGAGTTTAGTCTGGTACAATATTCAGTTCTAAGTTTCGCCAGTACTTCGCGGTCCTCTCGAGGCAGCTGGAGGTATTGGTCTGCAATAGGTGGTGGTTTGACTCCGAGAATGGCATTCACAGGAAGTAGAACCGACTGTTGTTGTTGTTGTAGCGGTTTACCAACACCGCTTAGGAACAGGCTAGTCAAACTAACTGTAGGTCGAGTAAACGAGCTGTTTTGACGGTTCCGGACCAGAGGGAGAGGGGGGTCAGATATGTTGGTTTTAGGATCAAAGAGATGCAATGAGGTGGTTAGTGTCGTGCGGGAATTCGTTACATGCGGCACACACGTTAGGTAGGTCGGGTCGAGTCTGGATAGAAAGGAGTTGAACCTGGTACAATATCCAGACCTAAGTTGCGCCAGTATTACGGGAGATTTTCGAAGCAGCTCGAGCTCTTGGATTTGCTATGGATGATGGTTTAACTCCGGGGACGCCATTCAAAGAGAGAGAGAGAGTCCTTTAAAGTGTTGACTCACTCTTGGTGAATGGCATTAAGTGCTTGTCTGTACGCTGTTCTATGCAGCGGTTGTTGTACATGTTGTTGAACGCAGTCCTTCAAGTCTAGTACTCCCTCTCTGAGGTGCCTGGCTGGTGGTTCTGCCTCTAATAAGTGTTTGTGAAGGTGCTCCTTTCGGTAACATATCAGCAGAAATTGCTTGCACAGCAAAGCAGTATGCTCCTTAATACATACGCAACATAGATGCTTCGTTGCGGAAGTAATACTCAGGCGACATCAGTAGATTTCCTGTCACTGTGACAAGAGTGACCGGATAAAAGACCCGGGTCGTTCCGATATAAAGTCCCGAATGTCGCGGGAACTATTGGATTTTAGTCGCCTCTTACGACAGGCATGCCTTACCGAGGGTAAATTCTTGAACTCCTAACCCGCAGGGTGAGGGTTTCCTCCTTGTCCCCGGTGCACAGATCAGTGCAGCGTAGTTAACGACCGGCCGGCGAATTCGTTTTTACGTTACCATCAAAGTTTCTTAATATTATATTTTCTTCAGATCCTGCCGCCCAGCGCTTTGAAGCTGTGGAGTTTTGCTGCATTTGCGGTCGTAAGCGGAGTGCAGGTTTTCGAATGTGACTCCTAGTAACTTTGAGGTTGTTTGTAGTCGGAATTATGACGCCATCGACTTTTACATCGAGTTCGAGGCTCTACTTCTTCGCCAAGCTGGTGAAAAGCGTAGCCGACAAATTTCTTGGTTATATGTTAATTGTCTTGCAGTGAAGTAATGAGAAGATAGTAGTTTACTGCCAGACGCCAATATCGAGCAAACATGGGCATATGAGATCAGGAAACCGGCTGACGTGTGAGTTGGTTATTGTAAGCTCATTCAAAACCATTTGCAAATTTTAAAATATGCCAACAATTTTATCATAAAATAATAGGGAATCTACAATCTCATTTAATTTACAAGGCGGCGGCTACAACAATGTATAGGCAGGTACAATGTTCTACCTACATATATTTATTATTATGCTCCTCTCCTAGTGGGTTGGAGCTGTGCATACATACGTGTACATACATAAGTGCCACCAGGTTCTCAAAGACTATATGCCAGGAAGGTGTGATGCTGTGTTAAATAGCCGAGGTTATTCAACGAAATATTATATAAAAATTTTGGGAAAAAAAATTATTTTTGTTAATGAAAATCTAAAGATATATGTTTTCATGTGGTCACTCCTATTTTTTTTGTGAACAACTGTTCGTACCAACGTTAATAAATATTAAAATAAATGCATTGTTTATCCTTATAGCTACAACCTAAGAAAAACTAACTTTGCAATTTCTAATAATATTAATTCTAATTCTAATATATAATATAAGACAGGTATACTCGTCTACAGGTACATAATTTTGCTTACCTTTAGAACGATACTTGGTTCTGTTTGGATACCGCCAACTAAAGGCCATAATTGCAGCTACTTTGTAGTTCTTTCTTTGCAAATGTTAAAAAAGCTGCCAATTATGGTCTTCAAGACATATGCTGTCTTAATCAAAATATTGTTGTTACAATTTTCGTTTATCAAGAAATTATTTTCAACAAAAAAAAAAAAACTAATATTATTTTACACAGTTTTTGGAATTATTATTATTTTCATTTCATATTTTTATAAGCCTCCATTTTCACATACATACATACATATGTACATATATGTAATTAAAGAAAGAAATGCATCAAGCATACCAGGCGTGTCATTTTTAAGACATATTCGGAGCACATCGCACATCGCACATTAATGTTCCAATTATTGTACATTAAATTGATCAATTTACACTTTTATTTCATATTAGTTGCGTACTTTCACTTCCATATTACACATTTAAACACACTATTTTTTTCGGTTGGAGTTTGGAGTATTCACCTCGCCTCTGAAAATGGCTCTTAGCAATTCTTCGATTTTTACCAAATCTTTTATATTTCTTAGTTATCTGTAATAAAGAATATTCCGGTAACATGATAGATAATAAAATTTTTAATAACACAAGTCAGAAATGAGAAAAATTTAAATTTATTTGAAATATTCACAAGTAATGCAAATTAATAGTTTCTTACAATTTTGCTTGCGCACTGTGTCTTATACATCTCGTCTATGTTTGTATATATGGCTTGCATACTATTTTCCATCACCTTGTATCTATTGTACATATGTATGTGCATACCTACATATTAGTGTAGTGCAACAGTATGTGGAGATGTAGCAGAAGAGCGGAAAGTATGTACGTTCATATTGGCCAATTTACTGTAGCATCCACTACACTATTACTATATATTCATTCAATAATGTGAAAAACTACAAAGTACTATAAAAAACGAGAGCGCAACCGTGGAGAAACCGAAAGAAAGTCGTGTGGTAACATGGCTTAGATGCTTGCACCATTTCACTAACAACATCCCGCCCAGTTGACTGACTGCAACTGCAATGTATGCACTATATTTTAAGTATTGCTGGTGAATTACTATTGGAATTATTTAATTTATAAATGGCATTATGATGTATATGAAAAACTACACTTAAATATATACTTCTTGGTTAAAAGATATAATATATTTTACATTATTTTATAATTATTTCCAATCATAAATTAGCTGCTTGATTTGCATTCATTTCATGGGAATTACGGTTATTAAAACAAAACATTGGTTTTAGCACAAGAGCATGATAAAAATATCATCCAAATGAGAATGCGAATCAAACAAAAGCAAAAAAAAAATCATTGAAAAAAAGTAAGCTAACTGAAAACATAAGTAAATAATCATTCCACTTAAACAAATGCACCGTATCATTCCTAAGTTCACTTTTTATATCCGTCACTCAACTATTTATTGTAACTTCACATTGTTAGCTCAAAAAAAAATATATTTTTTTTAACTTTCAATTCATACATATCCAAAATAAACTATTGTTTTATTTTTATTTATAATTTTGGTCTTTGTTTTTTTTTTTGGTGGAAAATTTGTAGTTTCCCATAATTACATAGGACGGCAACTCCAAGTGTTTTAGTCGCGTTTTAGTCGCATTTCAGTCGGCACACTCACTCCATGTCCGGCATCGTATAAAATAGAGCGCACTCGTTTACTCACACTGCGAGTAAACTCATGCCATTGATTTCTTTTGTTTCTATTCGCATGACAACGCCGCGAACGTTGGCGTTCTCTTTAGCGCGGTGCCGACCGCTACCACTATTGTACACTTATGACTGCACCGGCAGTGGCAGCATTTTCCACGCTACTTTTTATATTCTATTTTAATTTCATACCAACCATCATGAACGTTTCACATTTCAATATATAAAAGATCTAAATAAATTCACACAAATTTTTGTACCACTTAAACCTCCAAATTTCTTGGTTCATTTGCATTATGACCGTTCAATTCGTTATTTAGCTCAATAAACTAGACAATGTCGTAGAGATTCACTACTCTTTATGATGACATGAGGTAGCGTAGACAGCGTCTGCGACGTCGAGGGCGCAGCGAGGCCTAACGCCATCCACATTAACATTTTTCGATAACATTTCACACTATTTCGTCTTCTGCTCTGCTTCTATTTCGACTTTTTTTCATTTCAATCGTCATATTTACCACTTCTCTTATTTCCTAACTCACATTACACTTTATCATTTAAAATATCATTAAAGAGATATAATAAGTTTCATCTAAAATTTAATCTCAAACATTAACTTTCAAACACCACAATACGCGATACCATTCTGATTTTACCCAATTTGTATTTTTTACACTTTTGGATTTTGCGCATCAATTCTTTTTAATAATTTCACTTTAGTTTTTTCGAATGTAGTGAAATTTTGCAAAGCCTCCCGACATCCCTCGGTATGGCTTGACAGACACACTCGTTCCAATCACTCGCTCGTTTCCATACGCTTTTTTATTTCGACGGAGAGGTTTTCAACTCTGAAATTCACTAAACTCACCAATCAAATTTTTCCATTTATTTTACACATAATTATAAAAATTTTTTTATTTCGTATTAATTTAATTAGAAACAAAATGGATAATAATACTTTACTTTTTCTTTTTCTCGGTACGCGCAGAATGGTCTGCGCTGCGCTAGTTATCATCGGTTTGACATTTATTGCTCTCTGCTTCTTATTTTTAACCAATCTAGCCATATCTTCTAATTATGAAATAATCGAAAAACTATCGGAAAGAGTATTGATGAAACCAAAGAACGTATATGAATACGTTATTTCAAAGAATGTATATTAATAAAAAGGAATAAGAACTCTTAACTAATTTGGAACTTTTCTTTGAGGTGAAAAATGAAAAAAAGGCTTAAAGAGGGCCCGCAATCGATCTATGGAACCTGAGCCACTTCAATGAACAGTTCACGGTTCGTTTTCCTCTCATTAATATACGTTCTTTGCCTTCTCAATAATATACGTTCTTTGGTTTAACTGAAAAGTAACAAATTGTGAATATCAAGTTTATTGTGAACGAAAAAAATTAATTTATATTATTGCGAGTTTTCTGATATCAAAACAAAATTGTAAAAATACTATCAAACGAAACAAAACGAAGTTTATTCGTAAATTTTAGCACAAAGAAAGATTGTGTATCTTGTTTGCCGTGGAAAAATGCGTAAAAAGTGAAAATTGCGACATTAAAGTTATAGACCATTAACATATATGGATGAATATAATTCTGCCCCGCCTATCCCGGCAGCAAATGGAGATCCTGCTTTGCAAACAAGACAAGTAGTACTTCAAAAATATATAATTGCGTTACGACATTTCCGCTGTATAGCTGAAAAATCATTCCATGTACGCCCGCTTTATTTTGACAACTATCTACTTTGGCAATATTTTCAACAACGCAGCACTATTGAAGTCGAAAATGAGTTGAACATAAGGAGTTATTCTACACCATCATCTTTAGCATTTCTTAAACTAGAAGTGCTCAGTCAAATCCTCGATCGCCGTCGTCAAATTCTTTATTGGCTATTTTATCTAATTCTAGTTTCACTTTGTGTGTTTGCCTATAAACATCGCTGTGACTCACTATCATCTGAAACAACATCGTCTTCATCTACGGGACATGGTGTTCATTCTTTTGTTTACCCAAGTATGCGCATGTGGCGTCGTATTACACTGCCATTAATACAACGTTTTCCGCGACTTACCGAACTGTATGATGAGTCGTGCCTAATGCAAAACCCATTCTTCCAAGGGGTCGATGCACTTAGTTGCGATCCCTGTTCGAATGTACAGAGTGTTCTTGATTTGACTACACAGGAGACAAGTCAAGCTGAAGGATATAACATTTCTCAACAGGATAAGAACAGTAAAGTTAATGAAATGCCGAACGAGTTTGTGCCTTTTGTATTTAAGGTAATATTTACAGCTTGGGATCATAAATATGTATTAATTATTAATTGAAATGTTCCTTTTGTAGATAAAACAAAATCCCATTCAATTGGAAGATATATACGATCTTTATGCAAGCAATCATGATATTTTTAGGAGGGATGCGTATAGGGTACAGTCGACTGTTCGGGATGTCACCAATATCGAGGAGCTATTCAGTAAGTTCAGTTACTCGCGACGCAAAGGAAATTCACCGCATACAATAGAAGCACACAATATGTGGCGTTGCAATCGTATGTTACCCGCCCGTTTACTGCGTAAACTTTTCGTTAGTCCGACAATGCGTCTACCACGCGCAAGTCTAGCGCTTGAACGATATGTGGCCATCGATACAGCACAAGCACCTGCATACACTTTGCCCGACACGCAATGTGCAAATGTATTTGTACAACAAGCACTCGGGACAAGGTATATTTTTCTGCGTCCAACAAGTGAATGTCGTCATCGATGTCGCACATTATCGTTACGTTTACCACAATCTTTCGTGCGTAAGTAAAGTTGAAAAATTAAAAATTATAATAATAAATGCTTAAAATATTAATGTATTCTCTTCTAATTTATTGCAGTCAGCTACAATTGGCTTTATTGGAAACCAATTTCTGCACCCGATCCTATTGCCGATTCTTTTTCAATTACACTAATTGGATCTTACTGTTAGCATCTGATACTATATTCTAGTAAACATAAAAAAGGAGTGGTTAAATCACGTAAATATTCATATGGGCATGGAAATATTATGCCATCGCAACGAACGTTAGTAGGAGATTATGATTATACCATTCGTTTTAAGTATTTCAACTAATCTATATTTACCATATAACACCAATAAATCTTCATTAAAGCATATATTTTGAAATATCTAGAATATAATAACGGACTGTTACATTAACAACACCAAATGCTACAAATATTTTCCACTTTTATGTATGTATAAAAGTTCAGTGAACAAAATTTTAAATGTTCCACTTGTATAATCCTATTAGTACAAGTCAATAGTATTCTTGGTCGCATGAATGTGTTCAATAAGATTAGACAATATGCTCAATTAATCTTTAAAGAATTCCATTTAATATATGTGTGCCAAAATTTTCGGATTATTCTCGCCAAATATTGATACGTATAACACGCAATTATTTATATATTGAATAAATATGTATATGAGTGTATTAATGCTCGTTTTGTATTGGAATAATGCCTACGATATTAAAAGAAAATGCTAGTCATATATTACTTGCATTTAATTACCGAAATCGATTATTTTTTCTTACATTTAGGTATTTTATTTTTAAATTTTTATTTCCATTACCAATAATTTTGTACTGCATTTATACGTGTTCATATTATTTTTATTATGATATTAATTGACAATTTTGTAATGAAAAACAGTTTTATTTTACAATTAAAGACTTGAAATAATCGAAGAATTTTTATTTTTCTAGACTTCCATGTACCCCTAGGCCTTTCAACATACATATGCTTTTTTATTCGTGGTGAAAAAAATTAAACCATATTTAATTTTTATTAACACATTTAAAATAAGCGATTTTTTCAGTTTTTGAAATTGAATATTTTCTTTGTATTTGATTTTTCATTAACCTATTAATGTCTAGAAGGTACATCTGTTCATTGTGGTTTTTTTTAAATTTACTTAGCAAAATTATTCAAATTTAAGTAGATATCAAATATTTATAGAATGAATGTCAGGATGTACAGGAATATAAAATAAAAACTAAAAATTATTTTTAAGAAATTTATGTTCTCGTTTAAGCATATGCAAATCAATAAAAAAAAAATACATAATATCATTGAAGTTATGTATGTAAAACGGGCTGTTTTAACTGGTTCTGATCAGAGGGAAAGCTGGATTAGATGAGTTGGTTTTAGGGCCATTAAAAGAGATGGTGTCATGCGGGATCTCATTGCATGCAGGACATTCCTTAGGTATGTTGTTGTTGTTGTAACCGCAAAAATATTCCCCAAAGCAGCTTTTGGAGAAAGTTGCAGGAGTGACAGTCCTTGGCCGGATAAAAATCCGGGTCGTTCCGGTATAAAGACCCGACTGTCGGGGAAGCAATTGGATTTTAGTCGTCTCTTACGACAGGCGTGCTTGCCGAGGGTAAATTTTTGAACCCCTAACCCGCAGGGGGAATTTCCGGAAAGGTAGAAATTAAGTTCCATACGATATCCAGATCTTAATTGTACCAGTATTACTCTGGTGGAAGCTTGATCCCTTGGTCGGCAATAGGTGATGCTTACATTCTGAGAACGCCACAAAAAGGCTTGCGCGTACGCAGCTCTATCCAGCGCTTCTAGTTCTATAGTTTAGAGATCACTTCCTGATGTGCTTGGGTGGAGATTCAGCTTCAAGTAAATGTCTCATTAACTTGTAGCGTATGTTGTTCCCGATTTATGAAATCAAAGAAATTCCATCAGAGAGTAGGGAGCTTTGAAATGTAAAAATTAAACAAAAGAGGGCACCGCTCTGCCTAGCTCCTTCTTTAATTTTACGGAGTTTAGAAGTTTGACCCTAACAATGACTGCCGACCACTTAGATATTTCATAGTCCACCTCTTTAACCCCGGTCGTAATGAGGAGTCCTCAATGTCCCATGGCAGCATTTAATGGTTGACGGTGTTAAAACCTTTTGAAAAATCCTTTGCTATTAGACAGTTTTCTCGCCTTTGCCATGCTAATGTGCACTTAACGGGAACCATGTTGATGTGTAGCTGAGCTCAGGTGGTGTGTAAATAACGGGAGGAGAAATGTTTCATTCGTCTTTGAACAGGAGAGTTATTAATGTTAGGGCTCTCCGCTTCGTAGCGCAACCACTCTACCCAGTTTCCAGATATCGAATATTGAAAGAGTGATCATAAACAGATTGAGAACCTTGGTAAGATAGTCTACTCCCATTGGTTTTGGAGTCTACTCCCATTGGTTGTGGATTTATACCCTTTCGTGGTATTCTCCAAGACTTTCTCCATAGGCCGAATGAACCAGCCGCTCAATCCCCCAAAGCAAACCCTAGCAGTGTCTCGTTGGGCTTTTGGCTACAGAGGCTGATATTAATGCCAATGTAGTTATTCTTCTTCCGTTCAGGAACTATTCGCAGGATCTTCGCTGCAGGTCCAGCTATGAAAAGGACATCATTGAAGCCGGCTTTTCGAATTGTAGATAAAAGACTTGGAAAGAATTATGCCGCCAAAGGATAGTATTTTAATGTTCCGAAGATAGCTTTCAATCTTGTTCATACGTTTTCTCCATTAATATAAATTAAAATTTTTTATACAAAAATAATTTTTATGTCATGTAGCGGGTAAGTAAGCCTAAAAGTCTTCGAAAATCACAAAGCCTGCAAAGACGAGTTTGGAGTTATACCTTTAAAGCGAAATAAAAAAAGATTTTAAAGCTGCAAATACTGTTATTTGAGCTAAAATAAACTTTTCCTATGTGTGGCAACGTCCGCCTTTTGCAAGAGTTTGTATTGCATTTCATAGTTATTATTTTACTAAAAATATATATAATTTTTTAATTATATTACTAAAGTTGTTCGAAAGCAGTGGTAATGTCATTGTTAACAAAGGATAATGCTAAGGAGCACTGTCGTACTTGTTTAAAAAGACTTAGCAATATTGCAGAATGTTTATCCGACGCAGATGACATACCGGATAATAAGGAATTGCAATTTAACATTAGCAGCGACGTGGAGTTGAGGCAGCTTATCTCTATTTATGAGGATGATCCTTGTAATAATAATTTTCCAGAAAATGTATGCCTTGCATGCTACAACAAGCTCCACAGCTTCGTTTTGTTCCGTAAAAAGGCGCAGCAAAGTGCAGAAAAGTTACGCACAGTACTTAATTGTAGCAGTGGCATAATAAAAGTTGAAATAAATTATGATGATGACGATGTTGAACCTTGCAATGAACCGGTGTTACCTCCAGCTCGGGATAACAAGCAACAGGTAAGATTTGAACATTAAATATAACAGCATTTAAACCAAGTATTTACCATAGTTTAGGGATGCCCTCATGGAAAACGAAGAAGTATTTTTCGAAACATCGGCTGAAAACATGGCAGATGAAGAACTAAATGATGATGAAGGTGATCCATTTGCTCCATCAGCACCAGTAATACCAGATTGCGCTGCCGATCAAAGCGTGCAGAAAGCAGAAGACTCAACGATACAAGAAACGAAATTAGTTAAAAAGGAAAAATATAAATGTTCGCAGTGTAACCAAAGTTATGCATTTAATTCAGAATTAGAAGCCCATGTACGGCAAGTGCACGATGTTAACAAAATGCCATATTCTTGTAGTCATTGTGACAAAGCTTATCGATATATTCGTAGCTTGCAGGAGCATATGAAGCAAAAGCATCAAGCAGTACTAAACGCACATTCACACTTCAAGTGTAGTGTTTGTCCCAAAGCGTTTATTTCCGAGTTATCCTTAAAAAAACATATGTGTTTTCATATTAAAGAAGATATGGCGCGGGTGTGTGGTATTTGTAGTAAGCGGTTCCCCGTAAAAAATTTGTTAGTAGAACATTTACGCACTCATTCTAACGATGGAAGGATCCCCTGCGGTCAGTGTGATAAAAGTTTTCTGTGGTATCAAGATCTTTTGAATCACGAACGATCATCGCATCTCAAAGAAAAACCATTTCCTTGCAAACTTTGCGATAAATCATTCCAAACACAGAAGTCGCTACGCTTCCACAGTTACCGTCACTCTGGCGAAAAACCATATCTTTGTGACGTTTGTGGGAAGGATTTCAGACAGCCAACAGCCATGAAACAACACCGGCTTAAACATTTTAAAATTGATAAAGATACATAAATATCATTTTTAATTACAGTTGGTTGAGTTTATTTAGTGTTTTATCTGAAATTATTTTAATCAACAATTAAAAATTAACAAAATAATTATTTAAGTCTATGGAATATGTTTGTAAAATTTAAGTTTCTGTATTTCTTAGTTTCTATATTATTTAATACGTCGGTCTTAATAAATACCAGAACATGCTAGTAGTATCGTAAATAAATTCATCTTCAAAAATTTGTTTGATGTTATTTATAAAAATTATATCGATTAGTCATTTAATAAATTTTTGTTTATTTTATAGATGAAAGCCTAGCATTCATAGTACATTTATTTACATACATACAAAGTAATTTTATAACTCGATTAAAAATTTAAAAATACTGTTTTCAAAAAAGTTCGAAGGTACTTTCATAAATTTGGTAGTGAAGTTGTTCAACTTAGTTTTGTAATTATTGTATTATATTTATTCGAATGGTGGAAAAATCTTATATTCATTCGCTGTTGACACCCCAACTTCAGAAATCCTACCAACCACTTTCAAAGTGATGTTACAAGAGGTTAATTCGTAATAAATCTCGATAAATGTAGTAGAATTTATATATGTATAATGATTACTTTTAAATATTTTAACTTATTAAAATAAGCGGTAGCCGAGTGGTTAGCATTGCGTACTGACATTCGGAAAGCGTGGGTTCAAATCCCGGTGCCACCATCATCCAAAAGTTACGGAAAATTAATTTAAATAAAAAATTAAGTTAAATTTTCAAATTGGGGTCGCCCCTCGGCAGGGAATGTCCATCCCTCCGAGTGTATTTCGGACATGAAAAAGCTCCTCGTAAAAAAACCATCAGCCGTTCGGAGACGGCTTAGTATAAATTGTAGGTCCCTCCATTTTGTTGGAAAAACATCAAGACGCAAAACCACAAATCGGAGGAGGAGCTCGGCCGAAAATCGCTTAAGCGGTTACAAAGCGCCAATTATATATATATATATATATAAACAATTTTGTACTTGCTATAAAATATTTACATTATTACCATGTAAAGATAAGAATTTTAAAATAATGTATTTTGTAGTGAGTACATCAATTTTTTATACGATGCTTAACCTTTTAAAAGGTTAAATATTTAAACATTAGATTTATATTACAATATATATTAAATGATGAATAATGAAATAATCAGCCAAAGTCGTGCACTGATTGCTAACTAAGGCGAATTCGCAGAACTAATTCGCCTTGATTGTAAATAAACAAACAATGGGTTTTTAGTTGCACATTAACATTGTTTGAAACTCTTACATTAGGAAAATGTCGGTTTTAACCAGACATAATATTAAGCAACATTGTCGAACATGTCTGAAGAAATTAAATATGCAAAATATAAATTCATTACCGCAACTTAGAGATGATGAAGAATATACATCTGAACATAAAGACTTTGGCATAGACATCGCTGATAATGGAATAATTAAACTAGCTATTGCACTGTGTGTGGGTGGTGGATCCACTTTGGAAAAAACTGAGATAGTCCTTAAAGAATATCCTGAATGTATATGTATATCCTGCTATAAAAAAGTACATAGCATGATTTTGTTCCGACAACAGGTAAAGATTTGTACAGAAAAGCTGCAGGAACTACTTTGTCAGGAAGCTGCTAAATTTGAAATTTGTGATATTGAAGAAAGCGACGATATAAAGAAAGGCACAGGGTCACAAAAGAGCGCTAATGTCTTTAATTTATTGGTAAAAAAATTAAAAAGTACCTATTTATATTATATATACGTTTTACTACTAGTGTTAAGTGAGAGTTTATATTACAATTCCCAGTTGTATTGCCTTTAACGATTATAAATTCAACAATTCTCTTCACCTTTCTCTTAGTACTATACTAAAAGTAATTATTAATCTACGTTTTTATATAGGTTTGTAAATATTTTTAATATTAGTATTTTCGAAATATTTCCAGCTCAAGGATACTCTTATGGAAACCGAATCAGTTATGGTAAATGCAATCAACGGAACAGATATTGCAAACATTGACAAACCTGTCCCAGACCCGGTATCTATCGGTAAATCCAGTAATATTCAAAAATCCGAAGAAGTGGACGATGACACAAATATGTCCGAGGAAATTAATATTCAAGGGTGTAAAAATTTCAATCCAAAGTTTTCGGAGAATGATTTATTTAGAAAATCTTCGAAGAATTCCAGAAGAAAAAATGAAACCGAATCTGAAACCCAATTACATGATTTGAGCACGGATAAACGAGATGTCCGATGTGGTAGTAAAATTCGAAGAAAATTGGCGGTTACTAAAATAAATAGTGAAACTGTGGATAACAATCAAAAAACCCTGGCGTTAGACCATTCGGAAAAAAAGACCAAACGCCGTAACAAAGGTACTAAAAATAATTTCAAATGTGAGCAGTGCAGTCATAGCTTTGCCCATAAAATAACACTAGACGCACATATCCGTAAAGTACATGAAGGAATTAAACGACCTTTTCAATGTGATCGTTGTGATAAATCTTATTCTTTCTTTGGTGGTCTATACACCCACATAAAGGAAATACATGATGCTGAAGTGCGATCGTATGCATGCAATATACCAGGATGCGATCGTATTTATACCAGTTTTATTGCTATGGAAAAGCATAAAAGATTAAAACACACGGATACACCTTGCTTAAAAAAGTATATATGTGAACATTGTGGTGCAACATTTAACCAATCTGGTAATCTCAAATACCACCGTCGCACAAAGCATCCTACGGAAGCTGAACAAGCCGAAAAAAGCCATTTGAAAGAACGCTTTGAATGCGATATATGCAAAAAGCATTTTCATTCACGTTACACTCTTAAATATCACACCTTACAACTGCATTCGAACGAAATGAAGTATGAGTGTAATATTTGTGGTCGCCGTATGGCAAAAAAGTTTATGCTTGTCCAACACATGCTAGTTCATTCCACCGACAAAATGCCATGCGACCACTGTGGTCGACAGTTTATTAGAAAATTCGAGTTGGAGGCACATATTAAGGCAGTGCACATGAAATTAAAACCTTTCGAATGCCAATATTGTTTAGAGTGTTTTGCTTCAAGAAAAACTTTACGCCATCATGAATACATACATACAGGAGAGAAACCATACGTATGTGATGTATGCGGGCAGGCATATCGACAGCAGACATGTCTAAAAAATCATCGTAAGTCGCACGAAAATGTACATTCTGATGATAAACACCCTTCTGATGCTAATCAAACTTTATATAATTCCCTCTTGGCTCCGCCGAAACAATGCTCTAATAACTCGAATGGAAATATTGATAAAACTTAACTTTGTTATGGATTAGAAAAATTGCAGAATATTTGTAAAAATTCGAATAAAAGCTGTTAGACACTTTTTTGTGGTACACCTGCGAAATACAAGTAGAGGTTTATTTCCTTTATATATATGTATATATAATTAGTTCATTATTACATAATTTAAAGACATTTTTCGTTACAGAATAGATTTTATTTACCTTTAAGTAAGAAATTTAGTTAGCAATTTTGATACATACATATTTATAAAATAAATAAAGTGGGTTAAAGCTTTTCAACAAACTATGTATTTCTCTTGGCCTCTGAAACTTGATTTGATTTCTTTTCAGTAAGCTGCTTATCGTCTAAATTTGTGGTGTTTGTAGACCCCATTTCACGTTCTATATAAGTACTTAAATCGTCTAACGGTTTGTAATACATGTGAACTACCTGCGAGCCAGCCATCATAGAAAGCATCGCCGCCGAGAGGAATTTCATATATTGTCCCCAGGAAACACCAGCCGGCATTTTACTAGGTATTTTTTGCAGCTATCCGTATATTAAGAGAATATTTCAATTTGCTTGCGATTATGCTGCCTCTTTGGCTGGTACTTCTCCTTGCGAAATATGCAATTTTTCTTCAACAAAATTCTTTGCTTGACGTTTTTTAAATGTGTGATCTAAGGCATGAAACAATGAAAAGGTGGTTACCGAATTATGTATATTTATTCATATGTAGCTTTTATATCTTACAAAAATTCGTTTCTCCAACGGTCCAGTTAATCATGGAAAATTCCAAAGCAGCTCCAAGAACAAAAAATAAAGGTAAAAATCTGTAGATACCAAATCGCTGCTTACCAGGCCACTTGTCCAAAATACGTCTAATGCTATTGTTGTAAAATGGCATGTCTAAAAAATTATGTAATGATATAACTTTGGAAATATTTAAGTCAATTAAATTTCTAGGACAATTACTGTGTTCGAGTAAACTACAAATATATCTCACTTATTATATCATTCCGTGAATATTTATAAAATTTACTATTAATTTAAATTTCACTTGTTTGAAGCAAGAACAACATTTTACACCTCTAAACAAAAACAGCTGATTTGCTCATGTGTTCGCTGCTTTTTATAGCGAACGAAAGAAGTATAACGCACAAACGCTCTTGTCTTTGGGCAGTTAAATTAATTTTTACATTTTGTTAATTAAAAATATTAATTTGGGTATGCTACTTTTTAAAATAGTGTTTGATAAATCTCTCTGCATTTGTTTTTTTCTGAAAAGCTCTTAAAAAATAAAAATTAACATATTCCAAATCGTAACCATATGTTAACACTGTTACCGGCATAACCTTATTAATTTATAGTATGTTTAATAACAAACAAGTGCCATTGATTACTATTGCGAAATTCCTCGACGACGATTTATTTTTAACAGTTCAGTCTCTATTGCTTAAAAAATGTCTACACAGAATGACGTTAAAATTCCTTGTGATGAACGAAATGTTGAGATAAAAGCCAGGATTGATAGTGACACAGAATTTGAACGCAGGGTACAAGTAGCGCGCGAACTAACCAATTCGACCGGCGAGCTATTGGAGCAGAAGGACGTATTCTTCAATGTTGTAGACGGTAGTAATGGAGCAAGGTTTAAACTACGTTATCTAAAGCCCCCAATGCCGGCGCAATTGATTTACTATGTCCGACCAAATGAGGCTGGACCAAAACTTTCAACGTTTAATAAAATGCCAGTAGATGAACCGACATTGCTGGAGAAGATCTTGTCGCAGAGTAATGGTGTTAAAGGTGTTTTGGAGAAAAAAAGATACTTATTTATATATGGACAAACTCGTATACATATGGATAAAGTTAAAAACTTAGGCAATTTTATGGAATTTGAAGTATGCCTTCAGCCAGAACAGTCAATAGAAGAGGGGCAGAGAATAGCGGAGGAACTAATGAAAGTTTTTAATATTCGCAAGGAAGATTTGATGACTGGTGCTTACTTTGATGAGCTTAATTGAATACAATTTTTTGAAAACTCACTCCGCTTTTGGCACCTTAATGAAAATTTGTATATGCTTATCAAAACTTGTATACTTATGTAATATTGTGTTGATAAAAATAAAAACTTTTATATTATGTACTTTAATTATATTTTTATAATCTTTGTTATATGTTGATACTTATGAAATAAAAATAATTAATGCATTCACTAAATGTCGTTATCATATTTTGGATTCCCCAAGTTTTATATATAACTTCATATGTTATACTTTTCAACTTTTTAATAAGTTGTTTAGTGTAGCTGTCAAAGCTGATGAATAAATCTGCGGGTTAGTGGTTCAAAGGCGTGCTTTCCGCAAGGGCCGGCAAAAATCCCAGAATATTCCATCATCATCAACAATACATAATCTCACAGGATCATCAACCTCTACGAGTGCATTCTGAACGACACTAACCACCGCTTCACATGCCCCTTAACTCGACACATCTAACCCCCTCTCCCTCTGGTCCGATCCCGTCGTTCCTTGACCTACCGTTGGATGTTCTCGGTGACTTAGATTGATTAACCTGTCCCTAAGCGGGGCTAACGTAGATGCTACAAAAACAACAAAAACAACAACTGTGCATTCCTGATATGAAATAAAAGCTTCTTATAAAAAAGTCCGCCATCCGTTCGGAGGCGGCTTAGTATAAACTGTAATCTCCTCCATTTGTAGATAGCAAGTCGAGTGGAAAAACATTTGGCCATCTGTTTTGATTGAAACTCTTCGATTTCTGAGCTCCCTTGTTTTTGTTGACGGATCAACAGTTAAGGTGAATGAATTGCGCTAACGAGAGATGATTACATAGCGATTTTGTTTGGCCACAACTACATGGTATTGATCTGGAAAACGTTTACTTTCAACAAGACGGCGCTACGTGGCACACAAGCAACGAAACCATCGATATTTTAAGGGAAAAGTTTCCGAACCGTGTTATCTCTCAAAGTCGAAAAGGTGCTTGGCCAGCAAGACCTTGTGATTTAAGTAGCAACTTTTCGATTTGGTTTCATAAAAAAGTTCTTTCATTTGGCTGATATTGTTCTCCATTATTAATGGCATATCTTTCTCTTAAAATTAAAATAAACATCGTCACGATAACCGAGTGGCTAGCGATTCTGATTGTCGTGCTTGAAATTAACGGTTAGAAATTCATATGTCATGCCAAAATGAACTCGTATTTAACTAATGTGAGGCTAATGCATAGTCGGACAATTGCCAATTCGTAGAACAACATGAGAAAAGATGAGGAAGTTGAACTAGTAGTAAACTACTAGCATTCTAGTTAGTTAACAACTACTATCTTTCCCTGAACGGACGATACCATCAATTTAAATAATTTTTTTTTATATTATTGGCCACAAAACTTACGCAGTGTACCACGTGCCTACATAGTATGTATTATAAATGTATGTATATACGTATGTATGTATGTAGGCAAAGAAATGATCATTCATCGCTGGAGCGCTGAAATGGAGTTTTCACTTTCGCTAATAAACTATTAGCGCTGGTCACGCAACAAAATTAATTTTAGTGGGCGGCATAGCACACACACACACACGCTCATACATACATATATATTTGTTAGAATAATAATGATGATATTAATTAATGATGACTCAGTTAGTTTATGTATAATAAATGTATGACGTCAGGTATGACGTAATGTCAACGAAATCACGCTTGCGACACTTAACTTATTTTCTATTCAAAAAAAAAAAAAAAAAACAAAAAAACCAAAAAAAAAAATCAACAACATTTCTAAATAAATAAGTGTACATACATATATATTTGCGAGTTTCCGCTTACAAAATGCATATATTTATATTTAATTAATTACATATATTTTTTATAGATACATATGTACGTATATACATACATATGTATGTATGTATTGTATATATAAACATTAGTATGTTTAGTAATATTATTATATATAGTACCGTATGTAAGAGTATACACATAATTATCTACATACATACATTGTATATACCAGCTATTCGCTAAGTTTTAAATGTAAATATTAATGTGTGTGGGTGTGTGTAACCCATGTACATGTATACATACCTACATATATACATAACATAAATTTGTATAATAGATTTTGTCTACATCTACGTCGCCGCACTAGACACTTGTACGGTCGAGTCTTCTCGTCAGCCGTCTTATACCTAGAACAGTTGCAATTCGCTGCTGTGGGTGTTTGGAACTGCGTGTAATTTTGCCGGTATATATTGGTTTTTTTGCTGGTCGATTTGCAAAGACTTTAGTATTTTTGTTGTTGCAATATATATATATATATATCTATATATATAAATATATGTACATATGTACAATATATAGTTAAATAAATAAATGGTTTTTCGGTGAATTTGGTGAAAGGTGTTTTAAGATTCCATCCAGTAAATAAATGCTTTAGCTAAAAAAAAATTGCAGTAATTAAGTAAAACATTGATGAATCAAATGTGTTCAATAGTGAAAGTGTCTTAATTTTTTATGAAAATTTTTTATACATATGTATGTATGTTTATAAAAAAAAGTGCTCGAAAATTATGGAAGAGCTTGAATTTAAAGGAATTTAAAATTGTTTATTGTGTACTTTGTAAGTATTTTTTTTTTTAACTGAACATTTCTTTCACAAATTGCTGTAGTTTTTTTTTATTATTGCTAAAATTAATATTGAAACAATAAATAATGCATATTTCATCATCACTCTATGTACGTATGTATAAGCAAATAAAAAAAAACAATTTATGTAAATTAAAATTCTGTTCGGTGACCTGTAACAATTGTTAATGAACCTTACTGAGCTCCGTTCGGTGAGGCAAAAAGCTAGTAAAATTTGCACCGAGTGAGCGCAATTTTGACATTTGGATACTTTTTACTGACATTTCTCAACGAACACAGTTAATGACGTCATGTGAAAGAGTAAGGCAGAGCTAAATTTGTGTTGCGTTGCATTTAAACGTGTATTAGTGTACACAGCCAACTAAAGGGTGCATATACATAGGTACAATATAACTGTAATATGGTTTTTAAATATGTAAAACACGTTTTCTTTAACTCACGAGAGAATTGATCATTTGAAAAGCTCGCATAAAGGGATTTTCGAAATTTCTTTTGCCACTAAGTTGCCACTTAGTATTTATCATGAATCTTCCGAAAAATAAACTTAACGCAATGATTTTGTTTCGTTTCGGCCCCATGTTATCGAAACAAAAAGGAATTGTTATGTTGAAACCGCACAAATTCAGCGTTATCGTTAATTTGAAAATGGCTGCCTGCTGTTAACTTGAATTTTCACGTTTAACACCAGCTGTTACCGATTTAACATTGTCTGCTAACGTTTTAACATTATCTGTTAACAATTTAACTTTGTCTGTTAACGATTTAACATTATCTGTTAACGATTTAACATTATCTGTTAACAACTTAACATTGTCTGCTAATAATAATATTTAACATTAACGACAACTTTTCGTTTTGGGTAAAAACTAGAGCTCCCGTATCGAGCATTGTGAGCAGTTCGATACTCGTCGGAACCTCCATCGTTGCTCAATTGCTCAAATGATAGTTTTAAATTTTTCAAATTTCCATTTTGTTTCTCAAAATTTCTTTAGTGTTTCTTTGAGCTTTACACTTTCTACAAATAAAATTAACATTATAGAAAAAAGTTCTGAGAAGAAAGTCAAATTTTTTATGCAAAATGTTCAAAAATTGGTACTAAGACCATCGAACAACCGCCTTATTCAGCTCCAACCGACTAAAGTTAATTGACAACATTGACTATAAACTAGCCGACTTATCGCACTCCAAGTTAGTAAGGAAAATAGCGATTAAGGGAATTTTGGGATCCTTTTCATGGGTCCTATTGAATACTCAAATCCAGATACGGTATTTTGGACGTATTTGGGCATGTCTTCGATTTTGGTAAACGGTATGTGCTACCTCTGGCGGTGGGACATGACTTCGAACCCTCATTAGATTAATATCCACAATTATAGAAAATTAGTTTTAAAGTTAATTTCTTTCCCTCGACAGGATAACGTCAACATCTACGAATGAATTTCCGACATGAAATAAAAATTCTATTAAGAATTCGTCATCTTCTCGGAGGTAGCTAGAAAAAACATCAAGACGCACACCACAAATTGGAGAGGAGTTCGTCCGAAAACCGCTTCAACGGTTATAAAGTGCTAATTATATAAATGTATAGGCTTATCCATTTCGTGGTTTCGAAAGTACAACGATTGGGTGCGTGGACAACAATCCCTAGTCTTGGCGATTCCAATTGGGCATCGAGAAATTTTTTGTGGGGCTGTAAGTAATAGACATAAAGTACTGGGTCAAATTACATATGAACAAAATTATTAACATTAATAAAATAAACAACGATTGGGTATAATTGTTTTTAAATTCCCATACGTATGTATGCACATATTATACATATATATCTCCATCAAGTAGTACATTTTTATTTTTCAATATGAAAATTTTCTATCACAACTACTTGATGAACAATTACAAAATCGAATTAATTAAAACGTTTGCGCCGTCAAGTAGGTATGTCTAAAGGCGTTACGGCTAACGTGAATTTTTTATGCTGTGCCCATATTCTGTAATTTGTGGTCGTAGGCTACTGCGAATGTACTTGTTGTGAACTAGAATGTTACTAGTTCGTTTTTCGTTACCAGTTAGTTGTTCTCGTACAACTTTCTTACTAATATGAGAAAGTATGGTAACTATAGTATATACATGTATATAGGTATAAGAAAGTGAAGTGTTTCAGGGAACGACCTATTCGACAAAATCGCATATTTGGTTCGATTTTCTTCAAATTCGGTACACAGGTAATAGATTTACGCAGAATTTAAAGTGTGAACATTAATTTTTATCCCCAGAAGTGTACGGGGAGCCTATATATTCGAAAAAAAATCGAATTTTTGCTACATTTTACTTGAGATTTCGTGCCTACATAGGTAGATTTTTGTTTAGTTTAACATAAACAGTACCCCCTTTTCTGAGAATTGGAGCAGTAATCGATCTATTATTCGATTTACTTGAGATTATTTTTTTCCAGGATTGAAAAAATTAATTAATATTATTAAGTTTGGTTGAGTTTTTGTGCGAATTCATCTTTATAAATTTAAAATCGCAACTCATAATACGTACGCTGCAGGTGTGGGCGAACTGGAATTCGTTGATTTTAATGGCGTGTTTATTAGTTATTTGATGATAAAAAGTTTAAATGAGTATTCAGTAAGAAATTTTAAATGAAATTAATATACACGGTGTGTCCCAAAAAATAGTAAAATACACATTATATTATCTTTGAAAGTTATTATTTATTCAAAATAGGTTCCATTTGACTCAACACAACGTTTGGAACGATCAACCAGCGCATGCATAGATTTTTTTTATGTTATTTATAGAAATGTTCTTCAGTACCTCTGTTACGGCTGCTTCATTTTTTTCAATTTTTTTTTTAATTTTTTAAACTTCAATTTCAATTTTTTTTCAAGTTTGACACAAAATTTTATATTTGCTCTTTGTTCTATTTTTTTTTGGAACCATTAGCACACTTTGGTTTTATTGAAATGGCTGTCACTTTTACATCTGTCATCCGACTTACATGAAGTTAGGTGCGTTTGAAAGAGGATGAATGTATCTTTTTAATGTTGCAAATTTTCAATACATGGCGCTGTATGTTGTATGATTTAAATATAAAGTTCGGTTATTTTTGGGACACACCGTGTAAATAAATAATATACAAATTCTTTGTTCCCTTGTATAGATCCGCAAATCTCCAAAAGTTACTGACCGATTGACTTAAAAATATATCTGATATTTTTTATTGTTGCTGGAAAACTTTATACGAAGCATGTTTTTGGGGAATTGCACCAGGAGCTGCCCTATTCCATACAATTTTATTTATGTCTGGATTTATGAATTTACTTGAACTTTGGTACATTGACGGGTTTTTGGGAAAATATCATATTAATAGTTCATTTTGATTCAAGGATTTTTACGTGCAGTTGTTCGGTCGAGTGAAAAAATGAAAATATTCTATAACTCGTTTTAGTTAAGTTTTGGTATGATGTGTCCAAATGATATACTTTTGTCTCCTGGAAATGGACCAGAGATCTGAAATCAAGTTCAGATTGCTAGAAATATAAAAAAATAATTATTTTACGATAGATCGTGCGTAGATATGTTCGTTTGGTATTCTTATTATTTTACGGCTGTGGGTGCAACTTGAGTGTGAAAAAGCATAGATCCGAATGGTTCCAGCCTAGATTAATGCATATAATCCATTCGTTTTGGATAGGAAAAAATGATAAACCACGAGCGGCACACTTCCAGGGATTCATATTTACGTTTTCCTGGAATACTTTTACAAGAAAAAATGCGACAAAATGCTGTCTTTATCAAATATATCAGATTTCTGGCATTTTGAAGGCAATATCATTATGCCTCTCGCAGAGAAACCCTTGTACCAATTGGTAAGAAATTCACTAGCCATAATATTCACCAAAGACAGAAAAGGTTGGTATGAGGTTTGGACCTTCTTGGCCGTTAAACCTGGCTTGGATAGCATTCGTGCCGGATCACTGCTCTTCGACAATGACCATATTCCTTTGACGTTGCTATAAGTGTTCCACTTTTCATCACCAGTCATCAACCGCTTCAGAAATAGTTCGATTTTGTTATGATTCAGCAGCTGTTCGCAGATGGAAATTCGGTTTATGAAGTTTTTTCTCGCTTTTTCGAAATTTTCGAACTTATACATGAAAACCTACCGAAATAAATTCTAGAATTTTTAGTGACTTTTTTTGTATGATTTTAAAACTTTGTATAAATTAATTTGAAAAAAAAGCAGGGAGAAATTAATAAAAAATAATCAAAATTTGCTTGTTTAAAATACTCAAAAAAATTCGAAGCACAAACTGATCGCAAATTCTCGATTAATCAGCATTGAAATGTTTTTGATAATTTAATTAAATGAGTGTTTTTTTTTATAAAATCATAGTAATGTAGATCTTTTATTAGAGAGATCCAAAATTCCACTGTTTTGGGCCAAACTTTCCTTCTAATTAATAATCTGATGCTTTTCTTATAAGAATACTTACTTTAATTTTTTTCTACCTTCAAAAATTGATCCTTCCATTGGTACGGAAAACATCCGAGATGATCGCTTAAGCGATTAAAAAGCCCCAAACGGCTTGAATAATTCTGATCTTATTTCATAACAATTTCCATCATGCGTTACTTTGAACATATGGTCTGATCGCAATAAAGAAATTTTAGACACACACATACATACATATATCATGAAAAATACAAATCACAAATACAAAATTTTCCATTAATGTTCAGCGGAAAAATAAATGTAATTATTTACAAAAATGCACTTTCACTGTTTAAAATTGTCAACATGTACGTGTAAGTACATATGTACGATATGTGCAATATGCTACGTGTATGTATACCGTGACTACATAATAAAAATGGACGCTTTGCAACCGTTGAATCGATTTTCGGCCGAGCTCCTCCCCCAATTTGTGGTATGTGTCTTGATGGTTTATACTAAGCCGCCTCCGAAATACATACACTCGGAGGGCTCGAAATTCCCTGCAGAGGTGCGAGCGCAATTAGAAAAATTAATTTTTTTCTAATTTTGAATATTGGTCGGACCAAGACTCGAACCTTAGCCTTCCGTATGGCAGTACGCAATGCTAACCACTCGACTATTGTGGCCGCCTACATCCATTAGATTAATTACAACTGTGTACCGTTTGTTGACCATTAAAACATGTCCTTGCTATGAAATTGGTAGGTTTCTGTATATATGTACATATGTATGTATATGTGTATGTTTATACAATAATTCGGCTTTGTAAGTCGACGTGTTTGTCACGTTCACGTGTTTATTGACCATTATTTGCTGATGGGTGATTTAATACAAGTGACTACCACTAACAGTTATATATACATATATACATGTGCACATACTAACGTTGAAACTTTGATAAACAAGAATGCAAAAGAATGTATGTACAAGCGTGACACGCTATCCATTAGAGAGCATTAACTTGTGTTTTATGTCATTCTAACGGTACCCAGGTGTGTTTCGCTACACCAAATCAAATATTGATAAAAAGTGAAAAATTCTGGATTTTTTTTTAAATAAAATTGTCCATCGTTTGTTTTATTTCATAATTTTTGTTCATTTTTTTTTTGGAATGTTTTCAAAATCTCTTTTTAATAACACCAAAAACTCAAACAGGAATTTTCGAACGATTTTTAATTGGGACAATCGACTTTTGAAGGCTTCTCTTGAGGCCAATTCTTCATCAGACAAATCGTTTGTCATAAATAGGAAGAGATGTCAATCACTTGGTGCGGGGTCCGGACAACTTCCCGGAGCTTCTGGCGAGTCACTATCGATGTGTGTGGCTCGGCGCTGTTCTTATGGAAAATAATTCCCCTTCTTTTGGCCAAAACTGGGAGCTTCTGGATTATTGCTTCCTTCAGATGGTCAAATTGCGAACAGTATTGGTCCGAATTGAAAGCTCATAATGGCTGATTTCTTGTCAATCTCACCAAACACACAAGAAAACCTTAGTAGGATCATAGTTGTGAACCTGGAATGGTGTCAAGTATCCACATATATAAGCAGATTCCTTCCCCTATATACGTGTATAGAGGTAAATTGCCACAAACCTTATGTGACTTGATCCAGGGAACACTTCGAAAGGTATCGTCCTGGTCTACCCGTTGGTGACTCTAACTCAAATTCATTAATGTTAAACCAGTGCTATTCAAGCTAGGAGATATAAGATTCCTTCTAATAACCTACTGACTCTCCATGGTGCCCAGCGGAATTTGCAAACGAAGGCCAAATTTTTAGGGGTTATCTTAGACAAGAGAACGAAATGGAGAGACAACAAGATCAATACTCAATATTCTGTCACTGCATCTGATGGTAGATCAGTCAACAGCAAAGGACACACTATTTTCAAGAAAATAAAATCAATGGAGCGCTCAGATATTGGGTCTGATGGAAATATTAAATTTATAGAAACTTACTTGAGAACATAAATCCCTCAGCGGAATGGTATAATAATTACAATACTTCTGGTGACGTTGTGGAAAACTTGAAAGGAGAATCAACGTTGTGTATTCTCCCGAAACCTTCCCAGGAAACTCTCTGTCGACCTACCGGACCATTACAGCGTCTTTCAGGGGGAGATCACTGCTCTGAAGGAGGCAAATTTTATTTGCAGCGACAGCCAATCAGCAATAAAACTACTTGCTCATGTTTAACAGTTTGTGCTGTGGTCGATCTCTACAGAAGATTTTTTAACAGAACATATTATCTCTCACTTGAGTCCCTAGTCAAAGATTAGGGATACTCTAAGGCAGATGAACTTGACAGGCTAGGCACGACCAAGCAAATTCTTTTCGATAGAGAACGCATTGTTGTGCCTTCTGTTAGGTGCAAGCTGCTTCTTAAGAAATTTACCGATATATAGGCCACGCTAGGGTGGATCGAATAATACTATTTACCGTAAATCTAATCAAACTTGATCGCAATTGGAGAGAGAAAGTGACGAGAAATGTGATACTTAAAATAAACAAGGTAATAGAGGTTTGAATTGGTCCTTGACTCATAAGACGAAATGCTGAAAAAGTAGGAACTCCTTATGAGAGATGTTACAGGCGCTGCAAGTATGACGATGAGGATGAAACAATTACCCATATTTTATGCGACTGACCCTTTTTGAGCGGGACCATATTACGTAGGCTGCTATATATAGGTCTGGCCTAGGCAACACTAAGTGTTGCCAGATGCAATCTGACATTTCCATTGGAAAGTTTGACATTTTTTAGCATTACATCACTCAGAACGTTTTGTCATTTAATCGTGAATTGTTTTATTTACAGGGAATTAAAAAATTCATCTCGGCCAAAAAATGGAATAAACTCGTGAACGCTCGCTCAAAGACGAATTCCGTGAAGATCGTCCACAAACAGCCGTTGTGCCAGAAAACATCGATGCCGTACTTGAACTGATAATGCAAGACCGTCATGCATTTCTCCCACCAGCATACATTCGATATTGCATGAACACCTGGCCGTAAAAAAGGTTTGTTCTCGTTGGATCCCGCACAATTTCACAATCGCTCAAAAAAAGGCTCGTGTGGATTGGTGTAAAGAAATGCTGAAAAAATACGATCGCGGTGCTTCAAAAGAGGTCTATAAGATCGTCACAGGTGACGAATCATGGATCTATGCGTATGTGCCCGAAACAAAACAGCAATCGACCGTGTGGAGCCAAATCCAAAAAAAAACATTTTCGTTGATAAATATTCGTATTTTCATTATTAGGCCAGAAATATATATATGTTCTTTCAAAGTAAGCCGTCGTCAAAGTTATGAATCTAATTCATGGATTCATCAGAGAATCGAAATGGTTGGATAGCGTAGCCATATGGTCATTAATTTGTGGCATCACTACAGGTCTTATTCAGGCTTAGGTGTAATCGATTTGATTCATGACTCATTGGTAGCTACCATTACTCTATCCAACCTAGGCAACGCTCGCAAAAGCCAAATGGTTAGCATTGCGTACTGTCATTCGGGAGGACAAGGATCGACTCTAGGTTTGACCAAACCCAAAAGTAACTTTTCTAATTGCGGTCGCCACTCGATAAGGAATGTCAAGCCCCCCGAGCGTATTTCTAACATGAAATAAAATGCTCCTCATGAAAAAACCATCAGCCGTTCGGAGGCGGCTACAGTATAAAATGTAAGTCCCTCTATTTTGTTGGAAAAACATCAAGCTGTAAAGCACAAATTAGAGGAGCAGCTCGGCCAAAAATCGCTTTGGCGGTTACAAAGCGCCAATTATATATAATATGTATATATATATTCGTTGTAAAATGTATGTAAATGTATGTATATCTAAAGACATTCACTAAAAAATAATTACGCCTAATCGTCAAAACTAACCTAAAAGTGGTTGTTTTCATACTTACTGCTCGCTTCTGTTTGCATTTTGGACGAAGGAAAATAATGCTGTACAACAATTATCGTTTGGGAAAACGTCCACCAAATGTTGACTCATTAATTTTCTTTTTTTATTTCTATTCTTATTTGTGTTTGCACACTTCCATTTTCACTTTTTCCAAGTCAAATTCATTGTTTGAGCTTTCGTTGTGGGCGAGCAGTACAATTTAATGTGCTATGTATGTTTACATGTATGTATGCACAAGTACTTGACGCTGTTATTAGCTTATCACTGCTAATTTTATTTTCCACTTATATTTTTAGACCAAATACGATATTTCGTACTTCGTACTAGATAAACTGGCAAACAAAGAAAAGAACTTGGAATCTTACTATAATGGGGTTAATGTACAAACAATAAACAAATAAATAATAGTTGTGAAAACAAATAAATTAACGAATGAGCTAATATTTATTTGGTTGCTTTGTGCTTTGAGTGGTCATCACCATGCAGGTAGATGGTGGGCTAGTATGCAAAAATTCTAGTTAAATACCAGTAAGATGATGGTTTGTATAAGAGTTCACCAGTGGGAGTAGGAGTAATAATAATTTCCACCTTTATGTGCTGTTGTCCAGCGCGTCACTTCTGAGTGGAGTCTCGCCTCTGGCAATCTCATTTTTATTATTATCAGTTTTTTTTAGTGAAGTAAAACTATTGTATTTGTAGATGAACTAGTATAGAACTAGTCTAACGCCATGTTACAAATACCATTCCATCCAACAAGAGTAGTTATTTTGAATAGCTTTCTATTCCGGTAGATGTCGCTTTTGAAGCTTTAATTTTTTGACATTTGACTATGCCAGAAATAAAAACGGATCGATAAACTCTTCCACAAATTATTAAAGTTCACTATAAAAATGGTACAAGTCTGGCAGAGACGGTTCGTAAAACTGAAACATTTTTCGGTCGACGTGAAGCACCTTGTCGGACCGCAATACAGAAACTGATGCAAAAAATAGAGAAGTCGAGGCAAGTTATCAGGTGTACAACTTTGCTTCCGCCGTTTTTTTTTTCCAAAATTAAAAGCTTTATTGCGAAAAAGTGCTTACAGATATATTATGCAAAGTATTGTCCTTCGCTAGCGACAACTTTCTCCCATCTTTCCGGCAATTTTCGGATCCCGGCTCGAAAAAAGGAGTCCTCTTTTGACGCTATCCATGAAGCAATCCATTTTTCCAATTCTTCGAAGGATTGAAAATGTTGATCTGCCAGGCCGTGTGCCATCGAACGGAATAGGTGGAAGTCAGAAGGAGCGACATCTGGGGAATACGGCGGGTGGGGCAAGACTTCCCATTTCAGCGTTTCCAGGTACTTTTTGACCACTTTTGCGACGTGAGGCCGAGCATTGTCGTGTTGGAGGATGACTTTGTCATGTCGCTCTTGATATTGTGGCCGCTTTTCTTTTAGCGCGCGACTAAGGCGCATCAGTTGCGTTCGGTAACGATCTCCTCACCCAGTTTTAAGAGCTCGTAGTAAATCACACCGAGCTGATCCCACCAAATACAAATAATAACCTTGGCGCCGTGAATATTCGGTTTAGCCTTCGACGAAGAAGCGTGCCCGGGCTTTCCCCACGAATCTTCATCAAGCAATGCTTCTAGTTGTTCATCTTTGAAGGTTTTTTCTCTTCCACCACCATGTTTGTCTTCGACATCGAAATCACCATTTTTAAAACGTTGAAACCACTCCCGACACGTTCTTTCACTCAGAGCAGCATCACCGTAAGTTTCTGAGAGCATTCGATGCGCTTCAGCTGCATTTTTTTTTCGAATTGTAACAGAAAAATAAAACTTCCCGCAAATGGCGAGAATTGGGCACATAAACGGACATTTTCGAGCGTGAATAATACGAAAACAAGAACAACTGTCACTGAAACGGCGATAACAATTCGTTAGGCACTGTCCACACTCACTTTAAAGGCATTATCATCTATGTATTTCAACCAGCCTCAGCCGGTACAGCCACCTATCGGAAAACGGCGGAAGCAAAGTTGTACACCTAATCGTTTTGTGAAGAATAAAAAACAACTCAGAATATTGTTGCTGTAGCCCAAAGTTTTGAAGAAAACTCAGGTTTGTCCATTCCTCGTCATTCTTTGGAATTGGGCATTTACATAAAGACTTGGGTCTTAAAGCTTATAAAGTTCAGTTAACATAAGTACTCAAGCCGGCCGTTTATCAACAACGTCATGTCTTTGCTGACTGGGTCCTTGAAATGCATGAAGATGCTCCGGAATTTCATCACAGCCTCATCTTGACTGATCTAATCATTTCCACTTCGATGGCTACGTCAGAAAGCAAAACTGTCGCATCGGGTGCACGGAAAACTCAAGATTATTGTTGAAAACCTCTCCATCCTCAACGTGTAGCTGTTTGGGGCGGTATATGGTCCGGCGGGGTCATTGGACCTTAATTTTTCAAAAATGAGGCTGGGGTAAAAGTTATGTTGAATGGATTGAGCTATCGAAATATGAATTGTATTGATCTGACCAACGTTTACTTTCAACAAGACAGCGTCAGTCTCGAAGAGGTGATCGCAGTTGGTCACCGAGTTCTTGTGATTTAACACCTTAGGTTAGATTGCATTTATTTTCCCCTCCACATTTTTGGATTAATTCTTGACCGTTTGTTAAAGCAGCTATTTGGCGGCCTTTACGCCGCAGTGTTTTGTTATTTGGGTTTTATTGTCTCAATTATTCCTCTCATTGGTTTTTATGGAAAAGAGTTTACCAAAGCAGAAAGTTAAGATGGTGTAGTCCTACCTCTTTCGGAACTCGTATGAACTTTTGTACATATTGGGTAGTTCTGAAATCTCACTGCATACAGCTTGAAGTTTTCTCTAAAGGTCTGGCAGGAGAAAATGAGTAAGCGTCTACAGTGCCTTTGTAGAAAGCTCTTGACTCTACCTAGTTCGCTAATGAAATTATAATTTAATCAAGTTCATTGATGCTTTAAAAGAACATGACTCTACCTACCAGTTTAAGTCCGAACCAGCCATATTCCCTCTTCCCATCAATCCACCACTGTAGTTCAAAGAGTATATGTTGTGCTTACGTGATTATAACGCGCTATTTATTTTTAATTTGGCAGTTCGGCAAAAACTGGAAGCACCCAGTGAAGCCAGTTACCCCAATGGAGCTTCTAATTCAACTGAGGTCTTCTCTTTCTCTGTTCCCACTAGCCTGTACTCTATCGAATATTCTTAGAGCTTGAGTATTTTGAGTTGTCATGGTTTAGCCAACGCAGAGGAATCTAATTCCTCCGCAAAAACTTACTCTCGCAGACTCATTGGATAATGTCCACCAAAGACCATGCTTTCGCAACGTAAAGTATGATGGAAACGCTCTACGACTATAAATGTTTGGTCTTTGCTTGTCTTGAGAGGACTATATTTTTTAATTGTCTACCTAGTCCCAAATAGCGAACGAAGTTATAAGCCTTATTCCTCGCTAATGGGTTCACACTATAGTTTATGGATCGGGCCGAGAGTGTACTTTTCCAATTCTTGCCAATAATCGGGAACGCATTCCTCCTACCATATTTTCCACAGAAGCTGATGCATGCAGTTCTTTGGCATCATATTTGAAAAGATCGGCCGGTAATCCATCGGCTCTCGTCACTTTGTTTTTGTTCTTCAGGCGGGGAATTCCTATTTGGGCCTTTCACATCGTCATCGTTTGACGCCCCATTTCCTAGTGTTTCATTTTCATTATCATTCAGCCATCTGGAAAAGTGTTCTTTCCATAAGCTCAGTATACTCTGTGAATCATCGCATTTTTTTATAGAGTCTTCGAGCACTACCCCTATCAGACAGCTTCCCAAGCTCATCATATACATATGCAATTCGGTCTCCCTCTTTTTCTGTGTACAAAGGAGTCTTGATTTCCTCTTCAGTTATTGGAATCTCTCTTAGCGCGTGAGTAGAAAAAAAGTGTTCCCATTGGGGGGTGGCATGCCGACAAGAGGAGTGGGAAGAATGGTGTTTTTTGATAGCACAATGAAAAAAGTAGACTGTCTAAATATTAATAGATAAAATTTGCTTCCCACCGTTGAGAAATTGAGCTTAGATCAATCATAAATCTTCCAACAGGATAACGATCTTAAGCATGCCGTAAGGATCGTAAAGGAATGGTTACTTTACCTTACAACTAAACAACCATTGAGCATCTGTGGGAACATTTGGAGCATCTCCCCTCTTTGAGCATCCCGCCTTAGTGGAATCAATGACAAGGAGGTTGGAAGTAGTTAGCTATTAAAAAATTTAAATACCATATACCGAAATTAAGAGTGAAATGTAAGAGAAAAAGGTGTACAGTTCCTTTTGACGCTGACAATAGTTTTGTTTGTTGATCAGATGGGCAGTAACAAGTTTTACCAAACTTTACTGGATCGTGTTCGTTGAGCCAAGAACTCAGTAAAAATTGGTAACGAGAGAGCGCAATTTTGACGTTTA
This sequence comes from Ceratitis rosa, assembly GCA_037013455.1. Taxonomy (NCBI): domain Eukaryota; kingdom Metazoa; phylum Arthropoda; class Insecta; order Diptera; family Tephritidae; genus Ceratitis; species Ceratitis rosa. The sequence goes on along the minus strand of JAWMAG010000003.1, from coordinate 17,700,058 downwards.
GTTGGAGAAAGAATTGCAAATTCGTAGTGGGAAAATTTGACACAGTAAAAGCTAGCAAGTATGAAGCTGACAGCTGATTTTTGATCATATGATTGAATTTTTGTCAACAAAACAAAAATGATATAAAATTAAACTAATTCTAGGTTTTTTTTATTGAGACTGAAAATAGAGTAGAGCAGCTCATGAAACATTTTTCGGGCAACAATTTTCAAATGCGAACGTTTGACTTTTCTGTTGTAAACAAAATAGAAAACCCAGGAAGGTTTTGCTGTGTGTTTGGTGGGATTGGCAAGGAGGAATCATTTACTACGAGCTGCTCCCCTATGGCCAAACGCTCAATTCGGCTCTCTACTGCCACTACTACTGGACCGCTTGAAGGCAGAACTCATCCAGAAGAAACCATTTTTGATCACCGGCGGCCGAATTGTGTTTCTTCAGGACAACGCCAAGCCACACACGTCTTTGGTGATGCGCCACAAGCTTCAGAAGCTCGGATGAGAGGTCCTAATGCACCCACTTTATAGTCCGGACCTGGCACCAAGTGATTACCATCTTTTCCTGTCCATGGCTAACGCGCTTAATGGTTGGTTGGAAGTTGGTCTCAAGAGAGGCCTGTGAAAATTGGCTCTCCGAGTTTTTTGCCAATAAGGACGCAGCCTTTTACGAGAGGGGTATAATGAAGTTGGCATCTCGTTGGCAACAAGTTTACGAACAAAATGTCGCATATTTGAATTAAATCGGACAAATGTACACAAAGTTATCATGTTTTGAAAAATCAATAAAAAACCGAACGAACTAATTACTTGACCTAATACCTATTATTATTTTATGTACAGCGCAAGTTGATTTTGGATTTCTATAATTTACCAGAAAACAGTGTCGACCAAATGAGCCGCAAAGCATTGCAAAGCAAGATTGTTGCTGCGGTCGCATTGACGATAATGTATTCTTAAGCTTCCGGAAGCGACGATTAAATATTAGTCACGTTTACCATAAAAGGGAAAATAAAGCTATTGCTTAGTTTTCTTACACGGAAAAAGAATTTCAAACTAATTTTCGTATTTCAGTCATCCTTCCTGAAAATCTAAGCGACAAATTGTTGCACAGCAATTTTTTTATAAATCTTCGTCTTTTTCTAGAGACTATTAGGAAAAACCTATTAGTATATTTATCGTTTGACGGCTTTAAAGCATGTAGAATTTCATCATTGTTGGAATACAATACATTTTAATAGCAATTAATAAATTAAATACACTATATAATTGCCAATTTTATTAAATCACTTAGGAAAATACATCAAAACAGAAAAAATACTCTACAAATGAACGGATTCAAATTTAACCGACAAAATAAACAGCTGTTATACCTACAACTAGCTGACTAAATTTTACTGAATCCTGTTCGTTGAAAACTCAATGAATTTCTTTCTTTGGGACAGTAAGACATCTTACTATCTCAATTTCGTTACTAACTAATTTTTTATTGACATTTCTCAACGAACACAGCTAGTATGTACAAAAAATTTGATCTATGAAACCGTAGTAGAACCATTATCGTTTCTTTATTTTTCACTTATGCATGTACAGGTATGTATGTATAGGAAATTGTAAATTTTATGATTCCCCAATACATATCGCATTTAGGATTGTATAAATATGTGTTTGGCATATTTGTATGTGAAAGTAAATATTTACCATTATGTGTGATAAAATAGTGCGTACATATGTATGTACATATGTAAAATTTTACCATTATTTGTGATAACATAGTGCGTACATATGCACATATGTAAATACATAGAAATTATCTATGTATATATACAAGTGAGTACATTCGAATACATGTGTCCGAAATGTTTGTAGTTTTCTTGTATACATATTATTTTACTTACTTATACCTATATACAGGGTTTTTCAAGAAGAGGTGTTTTTTTTCGATACTCAAAAAAAAAGGCATTTTTTGCGATAAATCATCGGATGTTTATTTCAATGTAAAGAGGAAGATGTCATTAAATTTTTTTTTTCGATGACAAAACCGCCCAACCGCCCAACCGACCGAGGCGCGCCTGAGAGATAATCGAAAAATTCAACAGACCGGTGACCGAAAATCAATAACGGTCCGGACTTTCCTGAACCCGAAACCGATTGCGGAAGGTCGTCGCGGTTACACTACAGATTGGATCAACAGCTACTATTTATAAATTACATGGAGAAAGGAGTGAGGATTTACTCAATTATTTAAAGCACTCAGTAAGTAGTTTTGATACAGAAAGCGATTTGAAAAACAATATCAGCCAAATAGCCGCCGCGGCTATGCTTGAAGGATTGTATCTTTTCATGAAATTTTCCTTAAATCGACAGTGGCCTGTTGCGGTAGACCTTATCTTTCACGTGACCCCAAAGGAAGAAGTCGCAAGGTGTTAAATCACAAGATCTTGTTGATCAATTGCGTTTATCACTTTGAGAGATAACATGGACCGGAAATTTTTCTCTTAAAAGATCGTTGGATTCGTTACTTGCGCCGTCTTGTTGAAAGTAAACTTTGTTCAGTTCAATACCGTTTAATTCCGGCCACAGAAAAAATCATTATTCATCTCTCGATAGCGCAATTCATTCACCGTAACAATTGTTCCAGCCTCATTTTCGAAAAAGTAAGGTCCAAAAATCGCACCAAATAGTAACACGTTGAGGATGTAGAGGCTTTTCAACAAAAATCGCACCAAATATTTACACGTTGAGCATGGAGAGTCTTTTCAACAATAAATCTTGGGTTTTTCGATGGCCAGATGTGACGGTTTTGCTTACTGACGCAGCCATTGAGGTGGAAATGGGTCTCATTAGTAAGGATGATTTTTCGATGAAATTCTGGATCATTTTTATGTATTTTAAGGACCTATAGCCTTGGCCAAAAGTATTAGGCACCCCACTAATTACAGAATTTTTTGTTTTAACAATCCATCCTTCGATTTAATAACGGCAGCAATTCTCTTAGGCATGCTGCGTATCGGCGAGCCCATTCCAAACGATTTTTTCTATTCGTTTCTGAGAGCCACATCTTCTTTTGGGCTTTACATCCTTTTAAACCTGCTTCCAGAAGTCTTCTTCTAGCTGTTCGAGCACTAACTGGTTTACTAAATTCATCCGAAAGGGCAGCTGCAAGGGCAGAAGAAGTTTTTTTGCGATCCTAGAGAGACTCGCGTATAAGTATTCGATCGTCTCGTTTACTGGTTAGACGCTTTCTTCCACTTTTTGATTTACAATTGTGGGATTTCGTCTCCACAAATCGCCTGATAACACATTGGACCGCGCACCGCGAACATCCCACCAAATTGGCAATCTCAACCTGAGACTTACCTTCTTCACTTAGAACTTGAATTCTAACTCTATCATCGTAACTAGCATAATTTCACTTTTTTTAGGCATTTCGGTAAATATGGACTGTTTTACAAGATTGGTAACTTTTCACTAAATATAATTTACACTTTCACTTTCAAATTTTAAATGCGATAATATTTTTTATGAATTTCTTAAAAATTACAATTTTTAGGTTTAGCTTACCCAGAGTGCTATGACTTTTAATATTACATAATTTATTCGTTTAATCAACAGTAAGATATTTACAAAAAGAGTGGTAACTTTGATAACCACATTTGAGAATACTTGTATTTTAGTGGGGTGCCTAATACTTTAATAGATTTAATAGAGTTCTTGTATTAACTGAAATTTATAAGCCTTAAGACCCAAGTCTTTATGCAAAATACGGTGTAATGACGTTTGTGGAATGCCCAATTTGAAAGACAGACGAGGAATGGAAAAACCTGGGCTACAGGAGCAACATTCTCAGTTGTTCTTGGGCGATGCGCACGTGTTTTATTCTTCACAACACTAACTTGCCCCAACAGCACTGACAAGATGCTTCACAACGACCGAATAATGTTTTAGTTTTACGAACCGTCTCTGCCAGGTTTTCAGTATGTTTAAAGTGAATTTTACTAATTTTATTGCATTGTTGAAGCATGCATCGTTCCGTTTTTATTATTGGCTTAGTTTTTACTTGTCAAATGACAAAAAAATTACAACTTCAAAAGTGATACATCTACCATCTACCGGAGGCAGGCTATTCAAAATAACACCTCTTATTGGCAAACCCTTTATGCACATATGTATATAAATATTTATGCACGAATATATGTGTTTATGTACATGTGTACATTATGCTTGTATGTATTGTATGTTTATTTGTAGTAGTACGTAGTACCAATGATTAAGTGATTTCCTCTTTCTTTAACAGCGTCACCGGCAATTACTTATCTAATCAATAAGGCTGTTCAATTCCTTTTATTTTCGGTTGGCAATCACTAATTGCTCTTGTACATGTACAGTTGGCGTTGGTTAAAACAGTTGAGATACACAACGCGCAATGCGTTACACGGATAGTGATTCCATTAGCGCACCATTACTTGACGATCGCGCAAATGTTGAAACCAACGCAGTCAAAACCGAGACGACGGGCATATCGAACAACAGCGCTATGTTGAAACGTAAAAAATATTTAATAATTCTTTTGTGCTTGAGCATATTTGGCAGTTTTCTGGGCATCATCCATTTGGTTAGCACTGCGCCAGAGTTTAATCAATATAGAATATTACGCGCCTATCAAAATCAAGTCGAACGCGAAGCAACGCGCGATAACAGTCAAAGACCGCGTACTATACTCTTTTGGAATAGTTTTTTCAATAATAAACGTTGGGGTCTGGATGAAGATACAGTGGGACCTGACTATTTTCGTGATAATCTACGTTGTCATGAGTATCGTTGTGATTTGACAAATAATCGTGATTTCCTGCCTGATATTGAGTTATTCGATGCAATACTCTTTCATGCAGCTGAGCCATATCCATTCTTGCAATCGGTACCGAGTAAACGTGCTGTACAACAACATTATGTTTTTGCTTTGATGGAACCGCCTGGCGAGACCAAACATGTGCTTTCCGATGAGGGTAATTTCTATAATTTGACTATGAGCTATCGACTCGATTCGGATATAGTGTGGCCGTATCAGGTAATTGAGGATATCGAAACTGGCGAGGCTGTTGCGCCTGCTACTCACACTAAGTGGCGTTCGGTGCCGAGTGATTGGAATGATACAAGCGTTTGGCAGTTGTGGGAGGGTAAAACACGTATGGCCGCTTGGTTTGTGTCGCATTGTGAGACATTGTCGAAGCGCGAAAAATTGGCAGCAGCTTTGCAGGAACACATTGATGTTGATATTTATGGAAAATGTGGCAATTTAAGGTGAGTCCACAAAGGTTATTTATACATTTGATTAGTATGCAAGTGTTTTGGATTTTGTTTTAAGGTTATGTGCTAAATAATAGAAAAGCATTTCGGATAACAAGTTTTTGACAACCATGAGGCGAATAAAAGTTTCCGAACTTCTGTGATATATTGTATTAATGATGAAATAATCACAATGCAACCCATCCGTTTTGAGCTAGACCTAGTACATTTTGGGACCATATTGCTGGATATTCTATCTAAGCTAACCGTCACCAAAATTATGAATCTAATTCATAGAATCAGCCGAGAATCGAAGTGGCTGAAGCGTAGCCATATGGTCATTAATTTGTGGTATCACAATAGGTCTTCTTAATGCCTTGGTGTAATGGATTTGATTCATCGGTAGAGCTATAACTCTACCTAAGCTAGACAATTTTCTTTTCTAAGTGAAGTTAGGCCAGGTTTCCTTGCTTTTGATAATTGACGGCCACGATAGCCGAGTGGCTAGCATAGCGTGCTGCCATTCGGGCGGCCAAAGTTCGAGTCCAGGTTCGACTATCATCCGAAATGAACTTTTCCAATTGCGCTCACCCCTCGGCAGGGAATGTCAAGCCCTCCGAGCGTCTGTATTTCTGACATGAAATAAAAAGCTCCTCGTAAAAATCCTTTAGCCGTTCCAAGGCGACTTAGAATAAACTGTAGGTCCCTCCGTTTTTTTTTTAGAAAAAAATCAAGACGCAAACCACAAATTTCAAAGAAGCGCATGACATTTTTTTCTGGAAGAAGCAACTGTCAAATGTTTTTAGCAGTATGTTGAATTGGCCACGCAGAAATGCCAGTTTTTTTCACCATTCGAATAAGTACTTTTCATCATAGCACATTTCTACTGATTGACACAGGTGCTAAGCATACATTTGTTTTTTCTGTTAGCTTATCTTTGAAAAAGGCTGCATTTTGCATTTTGTACGTAATGTATTAGATATGTTGTACATACGTGCACATATACAAAAGTAATCTCTTATCCTTTTGTATTGGCGTAGACACAGATTACAGATTAGATATTGTAATAATTCCAGGAATGTTTATTATCATTCGAAAGAACATTTTTTGGCATTTATTTTTTGAATATTATCTCATTCAAATGTTGGCCGAGGCTACGTGTCAGATAGTCCCATCCGTTGAGTCTAATTTTCTATGACTTGTTCGAGTATTTCGACTGGTAACTGGCGAATGACACGCGTGATGTTTTGCTCCTAGGTCTGAATCGAAGCGGAATTGTTCGCATAAACTTTAGACTTTACATATCTCCACAGGAAAACGTCTAACGGTGTGAAATCACACGATCTTGGTGGCTAATCGACCGGCCCAAAACGTGAAATTATCTACCCACTGAGGTGTTTTATCAATAAATCGATTGATTCGCCAAGTCGCCGAGGTAGTCAGACCGTTGTTTTTTCTGGATGAAATGATAGCTTTTGAATCTCTTCAGTTTGCTCGTCGTCCCAAAAGCGCCTCATTGCTGAACATAAACATTGGAACATTTCTAGAAACTTTTCAAGAGCCCATAAAGCGAATCGATGTCACTTGGGAAGGTTGGCCGGCTTTAGTTCTTGCACAAACTGTATTTTGTACGTTTCCGATTTGAGATCGCGACTTCGTGTACACTCTCAGCGAATCATGAAACTTCAGCGAAATCTTTCTCCCGAAGACACCCAATGAGGACATCAATGGTTGTGGTCAATGTACATGCTTCTGTCTCATAAAGTAGGGCAGAAATGATGAGTGACTTGTAGAGTTTGGACTTTTTTTTTGTCAAGAAAGAACTCTAATTTTCAGTCCATAGTTATGTCTGTTGACAAGAGTGGTTATGCTTTCATTTTTCAGGCCAACATTGTTGTTGTTGATCTACCATATATCAACAACAAGATAGACGAAATCATCTATGACTTTTCTCTACGATATTTCCCCTTGTCGTTCGTTCGCTACCAGTACCATTCGGCTCGCTTCCGTATACAATCTAGAGGAAACAGGCCGATTGGCAAGCTGCACGCTCTTATAAAATATTCCACCTTCTCTGTTTAGGTCTGCAGCTCGTTTTAAATTCTCCAGCGTTTATAAAACATACATATGTACATACATAGGTCATTTGCGTAAGTGAAATTTATTCCTACTGGTATTGAAGTAGGTGCACCCCTGCTTACGTGTATGTATGTCGAATGCCTATTATAACAGTACTTCAAAGGTATAAACAATTTTCTTAAGTATTTGTTATTGTATTAAATTATAAAGCTCTGTTGCTTCCTATTTGAAAAAATGTAATCTATTTGTCTATACTTCTTGATACATATGTAACATATATATTTATATATATGTATATATGAATAGATACAATATGTATCAATAAATACACGATAAATTGCAAAACAATAAGTGCATGCATACATACATACACGTATATAGTAATGGAAATATTTTATTTTGTACTTGAAGATATGTACATACATACATAGGGTAAATGTGCTGGTGTGCGGACATTATTAAGGCTTTTTTTTACAAAAAAAAAAAAAATAAAAAACTATTAATAAATTTTTATCAAAAATAAGTTTCAAATGCAGGGATAATTTACAATTTTTTAAACAATTTCATTTTTATATAATTTCGTCACCGTTTCAGTTTAACAGCATTTACTTGGTGCACCTAGGGAAGAGTGTGAAAAATATATATTTTTTTTTGGTGAGAGAGAGTGATTTCTACATGAAGAATTATAAGTTAATATTAATAAAAATGGGTTTGATAGTGTTTTGTTTTATTGATAATTAATGTATAATTAGTTTGGTATACATAGGGCCGTTGAGAAACCGCATCATTACAAGGCAACCCTGTCCGCATGGAAAAATCCAGTAATTTCCAAAAATCTCCAAAAGTTACCGACCGAATGAATTGAAATTTCATCAGATTGTTTCTATGATACCTATTAAGGTTTAGAAGAAAAATTTCGGAAAATGAACCGGGGACTGACCTATTCGAAGAAAATCTCTTATATTCCCCCCTCCAAAAGTTACCGACCGAATGACTTGAAATTTCGTCAGATTATTTCTATGATTCGTGAGAAGGTTTTTTACAAAATTTTCGGGAAGTGGACCCATTTGTAACGGGTGTTCTCCAAAAGTTAACGACCGATTGACTTGAAATTTCGTCAGATTGCTTCTATGATACCTGGGAAGGGTTTCATGACAACAATTTTTCTGGAAGTGGACCAGGCACTAACCTATTCGAAAAAATTATATTTATGGTTCGATTTACTTGGTGTTTTTTTGCTCAGATTATCAGGAAGACTTCACTTCTCTCCGGGAAGTGAACCGGGGACTGACTTATTCAGAAAAAGTTTATTTATGGCTGGATTTTCTTGAAATTTAGTACAGAGGTGGCTTTTTGCTTATATGGTATTAACAATAATACTGTTCCGAGAAGCGGACAAGCGACTGACCAGTCCGAAAAAATTGTACTTATTGACTTGAAATGCGGTACATAGAAAGCTCTTTATCTACATTGACAGGAAGACTACACTTCTCTCCGGCAAGTGGACCAAAAATTTTGCATTCTCCCAGTTCGACTGTAAAAGATATCATTATTAATTATTTTTCATATATTCAATGAGTATATGGACAGCGAAGCGTTGCAGGGTACAGCTGTGTTTAAAAATAATAATTAGCGCAAAAACTTGTCCTCCGACGTCGTCCATTGTTGTTAAGAATTTATAATAAAATAAAGCATCACAAACCTGAGCGATGTGCAGTTTGCTTCTGTTTGCGCATCAATAACTTTACCGATGCATTTCTGTATTAGGTCAAAAAAAAAAAATTAAAAAGTTCGTTCAGTGTTTTTTATTGATTTTTCAAAATATGATAACTTTGTGTACATATGCGCCGTTTTGTTCGCAAATTTGTTGCCAACTTCATTATACCCCTCTCGTAGAAGGCTGCGTCCCTATTGGCAAAAAACTCGGAGAGCCAATTTTCACAGGCCTCTCTTGAGGCCAACTTCTCACCATTAAGCGCGTTCGCCATGGACAGGAAAAGATGGTAATCACTTGGTGCCAGGTCCGGACTATAAGGTGGGTGCATTAGGACCTCCCATCCGAGCTCCTGGAGCTTCTGGCGCGTCACCAAAGACGTGTGTGGCCTGGCGTTGTCCTGATGGAACACAATTCGGCCTCTGTTGATCAAAGATGGCCTGTGCTGGATGAGTGGCAGTAGAGGCCCGAATTGAGCGTTTGGCCAAACACACAGCAAAACCTTTCTGGCCGTCAGTCCTGGCTTGGCCACCGTTTCCGCCGGTTCACCGCATTTCGACCACGACCGATTTCGCTTGACGTTGTCGTAAGTGATCCACTTTTCATCGCCAGTCACCAAACGTGTCAGAAATGGGTCGATTTTGTTGCGATTCAGCGGCGATTAACAGATGGAAATTCGGTCCATCATGTTTTTTTGCGTTAGTTCGTGTGGCACCCAAACATCGAGCTTCTTTTTGAATCCAAGGTTATGCAAATGGTTCCAAACGGTTTTCTGGCTTATCTTTAGTTCCTCAGCAATTAAATAAGTGCTCACGTGACGGTCTGTTTCCACTCTTTCCATGATTTTATCGCAATTTTCGACGACAGTCCTCCCGACACGAGGTGCATCTTTGACATCGAAATTACCCGAACGGAACCTAGCAAACCACTTTTGTGCTACACGTTCGTTTACAGTATCGGGCCCATAAACTAAATTAATTTTTTTTAGCCGCTTTGGCTGTTTCTTCGCCTTAATCGAAGAAAAATTATAAAATATAGCGAATTTTCTTTTTGCTGATGTCCATGTTTGACGAGCGCTCACAACGTGCTGAGTCAATCAATCGAAAAACTGTCAAAGACAAACTTTTAGCGCGAATAAACACGTTTTCAGCGCCGTATAGTATGACATGATGCAACACTAGTACTATGGACAACAACGCCATCTCTCAGATAAAAACCGAACGAACTTTTTACTTGACCTAACGTCAAAGTTTGCACAGTTGCATTTTGGAATGGGTAACAATATATGGTTGCTTTGCAACTGACGTTTTGGAACTCACGCATACTTTGCTAAAAAATCATTTTTTTGTTTAAATAAATTCGACTGTCCGATTAATGGAATGAAAATGAGTCTGCTTTTCAATGCCGCAGTCCGTACGGTAACTAAAAATGTGAAAAAAATAGAAAAAGATATTTCTTCCAGTGCCCCATTAGCTCGTTGTTTCTTTATTCTATAAGTTCAATTTAATTAAAATTCTTATTGAAATAAATAATAAATATTCAATTTTTAGATATAGTCCATAACTTAATTTTTTCTGTCAAACCAAACATGTTTTGTTTTAGTTAAAAATAAGGTATTTATGAAAATGAATCACTTAACAACCCCACAACGCGCTTAAATTGTTAAAATCTACCACAAAAATGGTGATTTCACCATGTTTCACACAACATAAAACTCCTCAAGAAATTGGTCTAATTTTAAAGAAATTTGCAGAGTTTGGATCGGTTACAGACATTGTAAGGTCTCTGCTTCATCGATTTGCTCGTTCTACCTCAAATTAACTTACTGTAAGTGAAAGTGTAGCCGTAGACCCGAATGTGTCTATTTCTCGACGTTCTCAAGAGCTGGGACTTTCTTGCGGCACATTATGGCGTATTTTACACTTGGACTTATACCTATATTCATATAAAATTCAGCTCACACAACAGCTGACTATTTATAACTCCGTATATATGCCGATTAGGTGCTTGAACAACAAGCAGTGAACGGTGATTTTCAAAAAAAAAAAAAAATTCTTCAGCGACGGAGCACATTCCTTACTCGACGCATACTCCTATAAGCAAAATTATCACATTTGGGGCTCCGAGAATCCTAATATAATTGTAGAAAGGTCGTTACACCCAAAAAGCTTGGTGTCTGGTGCGCTGTCTCTGGTTCAGAGGTATGATTGGACCTTACTATTTTGAAAACGATAACGGGGTGACGGGGTTTGGTGCGTTCTGGTCGTATGATAACCGACTGTTTTTTTCTGGACGAATATAGCTTTATTGCGAGAGAGATTTCACGGCCGCGTAATTTCTCCTCTTGCCGATGTTACTTGGCCACTGAGATCGTGTGATTTGATTTTGTTGGAACTTTTTTTGTGATGCTATGCGAAAGGCCATGTTTTATGCCGATAAACTTTTAACTCTTGAACACTTGAAAACCAACATTTATGAGGTTATGGCTGAGATACCGCCCAATATGTGTCAAAAAGTGGTCGAAAATTAACTCAAACTTACTTTTTTGTAGATACTCTTTTTTTTGGTTTATTATATCGAAAATTAAATAAACAACATACCTATACCAAAATTTTTATTTTTCTTGCAGTTGCCCCTATACTTCAAATGAATGCGATGAACTTCTGGATACGCGTTATAAATTTTATTTTTCCTTTGAGAATTCCCTATGCAACGATTATGTAACCGAGAAGCTATACAATGCTATGAAGCGCAACGTGATACCTGTTGTTTTTGGTGGCGCCGATTATAGTCGTTTCGTACCACCAAACTCTGTGATAGATGCTGAAGATTATCAGAATGCCGAGGAGCTTGCTGCATATTTACGATATTTAGCAACACATCCGGAGGAGTATATGCGTTATTTTTGGTGGCGCCAATACTATCGCCTGAGTTATCGTTCACCGTACTGTGATCTCTGTGAGAAGTTGCACAGTGTGCCATTTATGCAGAAAAGTCAAACATATACGAATATTGAGAAATGGTGGATGGGTGATCAATGTCGTTTTGAGGCTAAAATTAAGTTTTAGATTTAAATAGATAAAAAATTAAAGTAAATGTATTTAGTTTAGAGAGATTTGCAAATATTTTTGACAATTTTATATATTCTATTTTGCATGCTAACTTAGTGATAATTCAGTCGTTGTAAGGAGTTAAGTGTATTAAAGTTTAGTAATGTTGTTGCCAGTATTTATGCCTTAAAAAAAAGAAAAAAAAGTGAAAACAAATTTCTACGAAGGTATTCCACAAACACTAGCGATATTTTAAAGGAATTTTTCCACAAATTTTTAATTCTTTAACAAAGAGGCACTTATATAATTAACTAAATCGTTGTATGTATGTAGTAAAATTTTTTCACTGTACTTAAAGATTTTATTTTATTTCAATATTTTCTAGCATCTTTAGTTTAGTGTTAACTTTTTAGCTTATCACGCCACAACAGTCATTTACGAAAAACAAATTAAGCTAATTTTTATTGTAAGATAAGGAATGAAATTTGAAAACAAATACAATTTATTAACCCACGCGTGATTAATGGCACGTCAAACTACTTAAGTATTTATGCAGTATATATGTATGTATGTATATAGAAATAATTTTTACAAAATACAAATTACGAAAACCGTTTCACTCTGTTTTATTTGGAAATGTTAGACCACATGTATGAGAATTTTTTCCTAAAATATTATTTATGAACGAAGGTCGACTGATAAGTTTGCGGTCTAAAGTACAATACTAAATGAAACAATGTAAAGTTTTATGTTTCTTACTTTTCATCATGAATGCAATGCCTTTATACCAATGAAAAAATATTCTTTAAATTTCTCCGCAAAAAGTCGCTTTCATCTCACTGTCGTCTGAAAATCTTCGTCCCCGTAACTCATTTTTTAAATTTGAAAAAAAAAAGGAAACGGTCACTGCGAGTCCGATCCGTACTGTAGTATGGATGGAAAATTTCTGTAAATCCAGCAGCTTTTAAGGCAACCCTCGCAACCCGAGTGGTCTGAACGAGTGCGTTGTCTTGAAGAAACAGCTTTCCGCTTTGGTGTTGTTTGAAGAAATCACTTCAGATATTTCTTCTTCTTCACTAGCGTGTGGATTATCTACGCAATTATAGCCGAATCAACAACAAGGCGTCACTCGTTCCTTCACTTTACTGTTTGACGCCAGTTGGCAGTACCAGATCTTTCTTCACCTGATCTTTTAAAAGAAGAAGAAGGCGGGTACCGTATCGAATACTTTATAAGCTGCAGCGCCTCCATTCATTCGGACGTCATGGCCTAACCATCATAGCTGGTGTCTCTTCATTCGCTGAACTAAGTAAATGTTACCGTATATCCCGTACAACTCATGGTTCCATCGTCTGTGGTATTCGCCGTTGCTATTGCGCAAAGGACCATAAATTGTTCGTAAAACCTTTCTTTCGAAAATTCCCAGCAACGATTCATCGGACGGGAATGTTGATGGACTTGTAGGGTATGGTTTTGGTTCGGCGAGAGAGGATTTTACTTTTCAAAAGTAGCAGCTGTTGGCAAGAGTAATTCTGCGTTGGATTTCAAGGTTGACATTATTATTGGTGTTGATGCTTCTCCCTAGATAGACGAAATTATCTACGACCTCCAAGTTATGGCTGTCAAGAGTGACGTGGAAGCCAACCGCTAAATGTGGCAAATGCTTCGCTATTTTCTCAAGCCTGGAGAAAGCAAAACTTACGGGGCTGTCTGAAAACTTGTTTGGTATCGAACGACTCGGAGAGGTCTGACCCAATTCGGACTGAGATTCTGGTATAAGCTTTGCGGACATATTAAATGCAGACATACATAGAGGCGTAAAGGCAGCTCCTTACTGTGCTGTCGAAGGCAGCTTTAAAGTCGATGAAAAAGTGATTTGTATCGCATGCCTGCAGCCGACCGATTTCAAAAACGCAAAAATATGGTGATTTTAATTTCGTACTAAGAGGGCTGCAGCCTTTTGGTTTTTGTTCGTTGAGAGAGTGCTTCTCGATTGCCCATTCAGTAACCTGTTAGCAATAGTGACAACGGCTAGCTGTTAGCACTGTATTATACATTACTTTTATATTAGTTGGCCTAATGTTAAGGATGACCTCGAGGGCCTTTGTTGAGGTAACCCTCATCGCGCTGGATATACCAAGAAAACATCGGCATAACAGCTGTGCCAAGAGTTTAATACTACATATCTTCTTTAATGTCACCCACCACACTAGTGCTCCATATGTTAGTATGGGACTTACGACACTCATCAAAAGCCAATGCAACATGGTGTCATAGATGTGGTTATTCTGAATTCGGAGCTGGCCCTGCTTTCAATATGTTTTCTCCAGCTAACCTTTTTATCGTCGATTAACCCAAGATACTTAACAGAGTTGAATGAAATGGAATTATAGTGTTACCTCTTGAGTGAGGAGACCAATTTTCAGCCTTTCAGAGTTTACTGAGAGTCCTTGCTGAACCCAATCAGCTGCGATTTCAAGTGACCTCTCTATTATACATGATACTCGGTTAAGATGTTTGGCAGAAGATAGAATGAGAGGATCATTCGCATAACATAAAGTACTCCCATGTTAGCATTTGGAATAACTGTTTTATCAAGATGACCCACAATAGCGGATACAGGATGCCTCCTTGTGAAATATCATACCATACCATACAAAGATTTTTCAGTTGTTACTACTTTTTCATTTAGAGTGGTATAAACTGATTTACCTTTGATATATGCGAGCTGTCGAAATTATAGCCGCACCGGGGTTTTTGATATTTGATCCAATCGTCCTTTCCATATTTTTCAGGAGAAAAAATGTCAGACCGATCAGTCTAAGTGACTTTGGTACAGAGTAATCCTCCTTACCAGATAAAGATTACCTTGACTTCTTGTTCAATGTATAAGTGAGCCTGATGCAAGACTGGCAAGTCTATGTGCCAGTAGATGTGCCCCTTATTTTTAACAAGGTAAGAAAGATTTCGCCGGTAACGGCAGCTTTGAATGATTTGAAGCTTTTAAAAGCTCTTGACACTATTTTAGCGTTGAATTTGAGTTCCTCGCTCCTTCACATAACTGGGGGATGAGTATAGGAAAAAATTTTTATTAAGTATCTAAATTTGAGGTCCCGTGCACATGGTTATAAAACCATAAGTGCGGTCTGTACATATGTAGTTCTTCGATACAAAGTTTTCGATTCTCGCCAACCCACTGACTGATACTTGCCAGTGCTGAGTTTTTCTTTTCTAGTAGGAGATTTCATGGATTAATGGTAAATTGCACTCTAATTTCGTATAAAATATGCGCCTTTATTATTTAAACAATAGTTTTTCACTGTGTATTTCATAATATGCGGGAAATTCAACACTGTTTTTTGACATTTCCTCCTTCATGACATACCGAATGTTGGGAGGGTAAAACAGAAAATGTATTATTACTTAACAAAATAATATTTGCGACTGCGCGTTAAAACAATATAATATTTGCATGAGCTAAGAAGATGACAAATGGTAAATGGTATATTTTCAAATCGAATATTTCACCACTTGCTTAAAGCTCATATTTTGATAAAACAATTTTCGAGAGGCATACTTTTAGGCGAATATATAGTTAATGAAAAAAGTGTCTTTTAATTAATTTTACAACTTTGTTCAACAAAAATTTATTTGAAATTGCTCATAAATGCGAAATATTGTGATTTACTTTTGCCAAATGCTTACATCTTAGCTTTCTTCGGTTATCAAAAATTAAGCTCACTTTTTTGCCTGTCTTGCCAAAAGCACAGTTTCGTGCGTAGGAATATTTGCGATTTCACTCGTCATTCAGTCAAAGATTTTCCGATATTGCGTGCACTACAATAACCTCGGCCGAGACGTGTTTCAAAAAGTCATTGTGAAAAAAAGTGTAAAATTGGATTTTATTTCATTTCAAAATAAAATCAAGCAATCCGCAAAACAATTGATTAAAGTAATTCATTTTTATTAGTAAACGCAGAGAGACGTAAGTTGAACAATTTCTTTCAAAGTTAAAGCGAAAAAAAAAAATACTTTGGAGAGATTGAAAATTTGTGTGAAGGAATACATTTTTTCTTGATTTTCTGCCCTTTTGCAACCTCACAGTACTCATTTTTCCCCCAACGATTTCAGTTTATCTTTTTTTTTATATTTTCCATGTAAATATAGATTTGATGATGTTGTATTTTGTAATACACTACATCAAAACCCTTCAAATTGATTTTCCTTTTGATAGTTAACATTTATGAAACATCCCTTTGCAGCACTAGCTGTATGCATGTGTTTGTTTGTGCGTGTGTATGGGCGATTGTGTGTTTGCGTGTAAAAATCGATTTTCCCCTCAGCCGTGGGCTGTAGTGTATCCCGAATATAGATTTCCAAGTACCCCATCGTAGTCGAGTTTCATTTTTGTCCGCTGCTTTTTTTTCTACCACCTTTTCCGTATATCTTCTTACATACTTATTTTCTGTATATGTTGTATATACTCTCCTTGCATTATTGATGGTTAATGCTACTGTCAGTGGTCTAGTGGCTAGTGGTGAATACGGTACTTGCGGTAGCTGATGTTTGTCAGTGAATTGTGGTGAATATTTGACGAGTTTGGAGAAAACATTGAGCTTTACCACAGTCGTGGGCATACGTGTATGTGTTGGTGTTAGTAGGCTAACGGCTTACGAAGAAAAAATAAAATAAAATTACAAATTCAAATAAGCCGTAAAGAAATTACATAAAAAGCAGTTGAAAAAAATATATATACATATATGAGTATGTATTTTTCATCATGATTTGAAAAATAAATAAGTGAAGTGCAAATGTGGGTTTAAGGTCAATGGAAATGGTGAGTCATAAATTCTTTTAACGGTATAAACAATTAATAAACTCATATTTAATTAGAGAAATTGCTTAAAATCAATGTAAGAGCCTCTAAACTTACATATAATCGTGCGTATACATACCTACATACCTACATATCTACATATTTACTTGAGTGCTTGTAATATTGCATATATACACGCACACACACACATACATAAAAATTTTTGTTATAATTCACACATTGATACATTTAACTGATTGAAAAAGGCAGCATAATAGCGGCTAAGGTCAATAATAGTTCAAGGTCAGCTTAAGATTTCTTAATTTTCTTAAAATCTTTTCAATTATATATGTTTGTTGTAATATAAAATACTTTTATTTAACCCGCATACATATAATATAAAAAATATATATAACTATGTTCATACCAATGCAAATAAATAAAAATAAAAGGACTTTCAGTTCAGTTACCATACATGAATACGTTCGTAGGTAGGTAGGTAGCTAAGAGTGCTGACCGAAGGATATAATCAAGCTAAATCGATAAATACCAAATGAAGCTTGGTCGCTCATCACCAGTTGGAGCACTTTCTTCCATTCGAACGACATGACCGTGCCAGCTTAGTCGCTGTCTTTTCAATCGTTGAACTACAATATTTCAACGTCACCATAGAAATCGTACAACTCATCGTTCTATCACCTTCGGTATTCGCCGTAGCCTAGCCAATGCGCAAAGGACCAAAAATCGTTTGCAAAACTTTTCTCTCGAAAAATACCAGGGCCGTCTAATCGCACATCATCCACGCTTCTGTACCACATAGTAAGACGTTAATGATGAGTGACTTGTAGAGTTTGGCTTTGGGTCGCCGAAGAAGGACGTCCAAAGTAGCACCTGTTGGCAAGAGTGATTCTGCCCTAAATTTCAAGGCAGACATTATTATTGGTGTTCATGTCAGTTCTTAGGTAGACGAAATTATTTTCGACTTCGATGTTATGGCTGTCAACAATGACTTGCGAAACAACACATGAATGCAATGATTGACGGTTTGATAACTGATGATATTTCCTTTTGTCCTCGTTCATTGCCAGACCCATTCGCTTCGCTTCTTGGTCAATTTTGGAAAAGTTAGAACTAACGGCGCGATTGTCAAGCCCTATGATATCAATGTCATCGGTGTAAGCCAGCATTGTACTTTCTTGTCCATCCATCCATCATTCCATCAAGTTAGTCTTTTACTTGTTTCCTTATTCCCTTCTAATACGCAGCTTCGGCAGCGACTCTTTTGATGTATGCTCTTCAAAAGGCCAATGACCCAATGTAGCGGCTGTGAGTCTATATATACTTAGGTCTTACGTCCTAGCTGGGCGCGCGATCTTATTCGCTATCTTACTGTTAAATATCGATCTCCATCTGTTTAGAGCTATATATTCAAATGGTAAGTGAAGCTTTCTCTTTATCATTATTAACGGATATGGAATTATCTCCGCATCGGTTGCATCAAGAAATGCACACACTTGACTTAGTCAACTTTTCCTGGTTTTGTTCTTATGACCGGGAACCCAGATTATAGTGATGACGAGTTGACCCACCAGGGAGTTTATACCCTACTTACAATTATTGACGATGCGTGAATTTGTCTTAGGCGACATTAAGGTCAGCAATGTCACCTGAATACCCGAGCATATAACTGCTTTCTGTATACCCTAACAGTTTTTTATTAGCGCCCTAAAGATCTTTTCAATACATAGTACTTCCGCTTGAAAGTTGCTAACTGAATTTGGTAGACATTAAGATAGGGAGATTTTGAGATCTTCTGAGTAAAATCAAAATCCTCTTCTGGAAACAATTCTTGAATTCTTACCTTGGGAGGATATAAACTGATTTATTTAGTGGTGGTGTGATCAACCCTACTGCATAAGACCTCACTACGACTTTGCTAATGAAAATGCCAGTGATGAAGGAGCTTGAACATCGGATCAGTATTGAACATAACCCCCTGTAGACTGCTCTTTGTATTCTATTTAGTTTCCTCATATGTACTGTTGGCCACCAAACCATAGCTCCATATGTTAAGAGTGCCTGCTACGTATTCTTTTCCAGAGGTAATAGGCTAGGCCAATTTCAATTTGGTATCAATTTCAATTATCAGAGATTTTGCTGTGGAGGAAAAAGGGATTTTTATACCATTGAATAAAAAAAATTAGGAATTTCACTCTTATTTGTGATTAGTATGTGCTCTGTCTTACTTGGATTATCATCCAGACTGTTTTTCGCGGTCCAGGACTGTATTCTTCCTAGGGTTATTTCTACAATATCACTTAGATTGTATGCGAGATCGGCAGCGCTACCACTCATAGGGATAAGCCATCTTCCTGAGAACTCCCCCTGTTCACGTAGATTTCCAGTGAGCCGCTGGCGGTTATAATCGTTCTGTTTGTAAGCCTATTTCTATATTATTGATATGTGTGAAATTTTGTTCGATTGCTCGTTCTTAACATAGCCGCTTACGTGATTATAGCCAAATTAACTGTTGGAACTAGTTCGCTCTCCACCTGATCCTTCCAACGGAGTGGAGATCTTCCTCTTTCTTTACTTCCACCAGCAGGTCCGGCATGGAATACTTCAAAAGTTAGACTATGTCAATGTAGCCGTTTAACTTGTATTGGTCAACGTTCCATCGTCTACGGTATTCGCCGCAGCTGTATGCTCTTGTAAAATATTGTACCTTGTCTATTTACTTCGCCAGCTTTTACTATTTTCTCCAGCATCAAATTGAAGAAATCTCACGATAAAGAGTCACCCTGTCTGAAAGCATGTTTGGTATCGGACGCTCGGAAAGGTTCTTCTAAATTTTGATCGCGGTTCTGGTGTTTCCCAGCGTCAGTTTTCACAGCTGTATAAGTTTTGTAGGAGCAGCTTCTTCCAGTACTGTCGAGGGTAGCTCTAAAACCGAGAAAAAGACGATGAGTATCGATTATTTTTTCACAGGTCTTTTCCAAGATAAGGCGCATGGTGAATATCTGGTCAGTGGTTGATTTACCAGCTCTAAAGCACTGGTAAGGTCCAATCAGTTTGTTGACGGTGGGGTTTAGTCTTTCACACAATACGCTCGATATAACCTTATATGCGATATTTATGAAATTAATCCCGCAGTAACTGGCGCAAACCGTGGGGTCCAATTTTTTATGGATTGGGCAGGGCACATTTAAATTTGAATCGTTGGGCATATTTTCGTCTGTCAATATTCAGCAAAAAAGCTTACCTTATCAGCTCTACAACTACACCTT
Organism: Ceratitis rosa; assembly: GCA_037013455.1. Taxonomy (NCBI): domain Eukaryota; kingdom Metazoa; phylum Arthropoda; class Insecta; order Diptera; family Tephritidae; genus Ceratitis; species Ceratitis rosa. The sequence goes on along the minus strand of JAWMAG010000003.1, from coordinate 17,679,833 downwards.
TAAAAAGCTCAGCCGGTAAGCTATCGACCCCAGTCGCTTTGTTGTTCTTTAAGCAGGCAATCGCTATTCGAACCTCGTCATAGTCGGATAATGGAACATCTTTTGAATCATCTTCGATTGTGGTTTCGGGTAGGAGAAGTTGCAAGACAGCCAATCTGTTTTCTTTACCCTACAGTTTGGCATTCCTCATCATACCAGCTCTTTTTCTGGGCTCCATTGAAGTAATATAGACATTTACTTGTAGTTACTAACGGAGTTTTGAAGCTTTGTATATAGCTCCATGTATATGCTTAAATGTAATTATAATCACAAAGAATCTAGATCATATTTGTAGTTTGTAAACTCTTTACCTCAATAACGTGTTTCTTAACGGACTAAATACGCGCGTTAATACATACAGACACACTAATGTGGGGCATATTCCCTTCCTTTTGCAGACCGACATCGATGTCTCCGCAATTAGAGAATGCTTAAGTTACCAAAAGGCTTAAAAAAGAAAAAGAAGAAGTCGAAAAAGGATCAAGAACTCTTCACAGAAGAGGAGCTCGAACAATATAAACGTGATTTACGGGCTAAACAGGAGGCAGCCGCTGCTAAATCGGACGCTGGTGAATCGGACGCAGCATCAGACGTTGAGGGTTTAGCACCAACTGCAGCATCCACTTCTAACGTAGCTCCTGCACAAACTGAAATAACTGCTGGGGCTACAAACGCCGATACAAGCGCTAACGGCGCAGCAGCGCCAACAGCAGCTGCCAAGAGTGGCGGAGAGGACGAGGAGTGGGCTAAATTTAAGGCGCTTACATCCGGTGTTGATACTATATTACACAAAACACAGGACGAGTTAGATCGTATCAAAAAAGAATCATTTTATCAACGCTTACCATCAGCGGCAGAGAAGAAACGTCTTGAGGAAGAGGAAGCTGCACGCCGTGAGGCAGAGCGTTTAGAGGAGGAACGTCGTAAAGCAGCCGAGTTAGAAGCGCAGCGTGATAAACTAGCTGAAGCTGTTGTAGAGTTATCCGAATCGGACGGTGAGCAGGACGAAGAGATTGATGATATCTTCGCTACCGACTATATAGAAGCTATAACTAGTGGTGAAGTACAGTTAGCTGTTGTTCCCGAATCGCCCGTATTAGATTTTGACGACGGTCCAGATCCGTTTGATACCGCTTATGCTGAAAAAGTTATCGTTGGTGCAGATAAGGCTAAAGGTAATAAGAAGCTTGTAAGTCTTGGTGCTGCGGTTGAGGTACTTTCCGGACGTGTTGACCGGGAGCACGCACTTGCGCTTGCCAAACCCAAGCGCAAGTTACGAAAAGGCATACAAAATCTATTGCTCAGCGAGAGTATCGATCTTGCCGATCAGGAAGTTGAAATAGTCGCAGCAGAACCACAGAAAAATTTACTCGACGAATTAGTCGACGACGTACCCGAGTCAGATGCTCCGATTGATTTAAGTGTTTCACTGCATTTGCATTTGATACAACATAAGAAACAGGAGGACGAAGAAGAGGAGGAAGAAGAAAACGGTGCAGGTCTGCCGGATTTATCCGAGTTTGATGCTCTTAAAGACGACGATGATGATGAGTTTGCTGAATTAGCTGCAGAATCATTAACAAAGAAAGAAGAAGTAAAAGTAATCACACAGATACCAATTCCCCAACCGGAAGCACTCTCAGAAGTTGTCGACGCCGATTGGGCAGAGTTTGAGCAAACAGCAGAGGAAGAGTCACAAGCCGCACTAGGACCCGACGGCAAGGGTAAGATAAAATCCTTTATTTCTAGCTTACATCGTTTTTATAAATATGTATTGCTGTTTTTCAGCCAAGCCTGCACGTCCACCGCCACCAGCTAGGCCCACTTCAGGCCCGCATTTAATACCCGGTGCCATTTACGTGAGTGACGACGAAGAAGATTTCGCTGCAGACGATCCATTCAATACCGCTTACGCTGAGCAAGTTATAAAAAAGACTACCGTACTCGAGGAGGACGACGACTTCGATCCAAGGGCTGAGGAAAAATCAGCACCACCGGTGAAACCACCACCACCAGCGGCAAGTTTTCTATCACAACCAACACGCGATCTCTTGGGCGGCAGTGCCACCGATTTATCCAAGGTTGGTCCGGCTCCTATAGCGCCTACACAGGAACCCGAAGAGGAACCAGCGGATTTCGATCCATTTGACACCTCAGCGGTTAGTGCCATCGTTCAACCAAAGGCGACAGAGTTAAAATTTTTGGAGCGTGAACTTTTACCTGAAAGTAATCTCAAACATTCACTCAGTGATCCAGACTTTGATCCACGTGCAGACGAGCCGACAGCCACCGCGACTGCAATTAGTACTGTAAAGCCGCCGGCTCGACCGGCTGCACCCATTGTGCAAACACAATACACCACTCCAACCGTTGACTTTGATACTGCACGTCGCAAGTCTTCCTTAAGTTTGAATATTCAATCGAAAAGTGTTGGATTCTTAGTGCCAACACAAGATTTGCTCGGTGCTTCGAATGACGGTCACGGCAATAAAAAGCCACTGACACCTTATTACGCACCAAGCGGCGCACCGGCGAGAATCTGTGAGAAAGAATCTGAAGATCCCTTCGACACATCCTATGTACCAGAGGCGAAACCCAGTGAGGTTGAATTGAAACATCTAGAGCAAGATTTGTTAACTAAAAATACATTAAAACATAGTATATCCGATCCTGATTTCGATCCACGTGCACCACCAACACCGGTGCCTGCGGAAGAGTTATTAGCCGTAAAGGAAGATATTAAAGCGAAAGTTCTAACGCCATCTCAAGAGAGTAAGGATATACCAGACGACACAACTGAATATATAGATCCATTCGACACATCCATTGCGTCTAACCTACAACCAGGCAAAGCGGAGTTAAAACTTTTGGAGAGTGAACTCTTGCCTCCCACTGTACCAGAAATAACCACTGGTGTGCTCGATACTCAGACCGACGCGCAGGAGCTTGGCCTGGGCGACAAAGTTCTCACACCTTCTGTGCCCGTAAAACAAATTACACTTCCCGAGGAGGTTGATCCATTCGATACTTCTATTGCTGAAAATCTGGCACCTGGTGCTACAGAAATCAAGTTGCTTGAAAGTGAATTAATTGAACGTTAAATCTTTACGCAACACCAATAAGACAAAATGGCGAATCCATTTTTAATGGACGAAGATTTGGGCGGTTTTGATGCTGACCCCACGGCCAATCCTTTCTTTTCAAAGGCAGAAAGTGAAGAAGTTGAAGCAGAAGCGGATAATCCATTCTCCGGTCAATCTAATCCATTTGCTTTTGGCGATGAACCCGAAGATGGGGCCGCACCTGCATCGGATATTGATCCAGCGATGAGCTTTTTTGGTACAACCATTGAAGCGGAAGATGATACACTTAGTATTAAATCGACGGCTGAAGAAGAAGATGATACCACCAAGCGTGGCCCACCACCTAGGCCTGTGCCACCGCAGACACAGGAACTCATTAATACAGTTTCCAATCAAATGGAGGAGGCAAGCTCAGAATTACTGGGCCGCATACCAGCTACACGTTCGCCAAGTCCTGTTTCAATGCGCGACTTACATTCACCCAGTCCGACACCGGATTCTGGTTTGGCAGATCTTTTAGATGTGTCCGATAGCGGTTCATCCGGTAATACACAGGGATTCGATATGGACTTAACTGGCAGTGGTGGCATTAGCAATAGTACCGATAATCCATTTGGTGTGCCAACGGCTATTCCTAGTTTACACGGTGCCACACCAATGCCTTCACCAGCAAAACAACAACCTCCGCGACCACCACCACCACGGCCAGCACCACCCAGACCTACACCGCCAAGTGGCGTACCAGCACAACAAAATCAGCCACCACCACGACCAACACCACCAGCACCAGTACCAGAGCCAGTGGCACCTCAGCCAGCTGCTCAAGCTTCAGATTCCGACGATCTCTTCGATATGTTTGGTACTTCCCAACCCCCCAAGCCGCCACCACCAAAGTCCAAGGAAGACATTTTGAGTCTCTTTGAAAAACCTACACAACCAGTGTCCAAACCGGATCTTCTAAGCGATGATCTGGTACTCGATCACTCGGGTGAAGTGGAAGAAGATGAAGAGTGTAAATCTGGCGAAGATCCCATTTTCAGTTCTATGCTAACACGTCCTGATGAGAGTACACATGATATTACATCTCAACCACAGGCAGCGGATCTCAACATATCGATGATAAATAATGTGGAACGGAAAGAGCTGGTTATCGATAACACCAAACAACGTGCACCTACTCCAGATATTGAAATAACTACTGTAGAAGATCTCCCACGCTCTGACGATGAAGACGAACCAGAACCTGAACCTGTAAAGCCGACACCGCCCGTAGTCATTGAAACTAAGCCCAGCCCTGATGATGACGAAGAGGAGGAGGAGGAGGAAGAAAAGGAAGCCCCTCCGACCGTGAGCGCAGAACCCGCGGCATTTACTTCAGTTGATTCTGATCACAGCCCACCTACAGAGTCGGGCGCAACTACGCAAGCTATGCCAGAATCCTCGTTGGAAGCCACTACTGAACAACAAAACAGCGAGTTTGAGCAAATGGATACCGGTCTAGACTTTGCACCGGCCAGCGCTATTGCAAGCGGCACAGCCTCCGCAAATCCTTTCGCTAGTCCCGATGAGGAGGAGGAGACGTATCCACCAACGTCGGTGGTGACGAATATATTCGCAATTGACGATATGGACGCGTCGGTGGTGACTAATATTTTCACTACTGCGACTGATACTGTTACAACAACGGCGGTACCTGTGAATATTTTTGCCGCTGATCCGGAACCGGAGGCGGTAGAAGTGGCAGCGTCCACATACACAGCCAACAACATTTTTGCCAGTGAGCCAGATGAGTTCGATGCCTTTTCGGCCAAATTTGATTCGGTTAAAAAGGACAACATAAGTATACTTGACGGCTTTGGTGGTTCCGGTGCTGTAACACCCTCTGGTGGTGACGGTAGGTTCTTTTGGTAGCTCGAAATATAAAATATTAATATACATATATTTAAATTTTAGCCTGGGGTGACAGTGCATTCGGCTCACCTGCGGCAGCCGTGGACGCATTTGGCGCTACAGATGGCTTTGAAAATGAAGACGACGACTTCTACGCTATGAAAGCGCCCGTGCGTGCTGATTCCGTTGAGTCCGTTGATAAGGAATTCAACGTTGTTATACGACCAAAGGGCGAAAGCGCACAGACAATTGCACCACAACTGGCGCCACCACCACCACCTGCACGTGGACAAGTCAGTCAAGTTGCAAGTGATGCTTCGCCCGTTGTTAATCCCTTCGAGGATACTGGTTTCCCGGCGCCAGCGCAAAGCGACGAGAATAAAATAAAACGCACAGACTCACAAGATACACCGCAAACGCCGCTCTTCGATGAAGATGTCTCACAACCGCTTGAAGATTTTCCACGTTTGAATTACGTTGGACCAGGCTGGGAAATGCAATTACGGCAACCGAATAAAAAGAAGATTACCGGCCAGCGGTTTTGGAAGAAAATCTTTGTACGCCTAGTGGTGCAGAACGATGTGCCCGTAGTGCAGCTGCTTAATCAAGCGAACGACAAGCAACCATTCCAGGAATTACCACTTCAGCCATCATACTCCGTTTCGGAGATCGGCGCACAGCAATACGATCAGTTTGGTAAAATCTTCACCGTAAAGCTACAGTACATCTTCTATAAGGAACGTCCTGGTGTGCGACCTGGTCAAGTGACTAAAGCCGAACGAATCACGAATAAACTTACTAAATTTGCACAATACGCCATCGCGGGTGACTATGAAGGAGTAAAAGAATTCGGCAGTGATTTGAAAAAGCTTGGCTTACCCGTCGAACATGCGCCACAATCGTCGCAACTATTCAAAATCGGCTCAATGAACTATGAGGATATGAAACAGTTCTCCATCTGTATAGAGGAAGCGCTCTTCCGTTTGCCAGCGCTACGTGAACGCGCGCTCACCTACAAAATGGAGGAGGTACAAGTCACAGCGGTCGATGAAATAGTGGTTGACCAAGACTTTGAGGGCAAAATTTTAAAACAAATCGCACGCGTACGTCTATTCTTTTTAGCGTTTCTCACAGGTAATATATGACGAAGAACAAGGAAGAGTATTAACTGAGATTAACCAAAACACGATTTATATTTCTAGGAATGCCCACAATAGAGCTGGGCGTGAATGATATGTGGCGTCAGGGCAAAGAGGTGGTGGGTAGACATGACATCATACCCGTGGCTACTGAGGAATGGATACGTTTAGAGGCCGTTGAATTCCACAGTGTGGTGAATCAAGAGGAGTATGAGAAGACGCGTACAATTAAGTGAGCGAGATTATGAAACTCTTGAAAAAAAAAGAAAGAAATTAACAAACACATTTGTGTGAAATTCTTGCAGGTTCCAGCCACCGGATGCAAATTATATAGAATTACTACGTTTCCGTGTGCGTCCACCAAAAAATCGCGAACTTCCATTACAACTAAAAGCCACTTGGTGTGTCACAGGCAATAAGGTTGAGTTGCGTGCCGATATACTTGTACCGGGATTTACATCACGCAAATTGGGCCAAATACCATGCGAAGATGTCTCAGTTCGTTTTCCTATACCGGAATGTTGGATCTATTTGTTCCGTGTGGAGAAACACTTTAGGTGAGCATAAGTTTAAGTAGTCCTGTGCTTTATCTAAACCCAATTTACTTTAGGTATGGTTCTGTGAAGTCTGCCCATAGAAGGACAGGTAAGATCAAAGGCATCGAACGCATTTTGGGCGCTGTTGATACGTTGCAGGAATCACTCATCGAGGTCACTTCCGGTCAGGCAAAATACGAACATCATCATCGCGCTATTGTCTGGCGTTGCCCACGTTTGCCAAAAGAAGGCCAAGGTATAGCAAACAAATTTTTTTTTAAATTTTATTTTAATAAATATAATATTTAATTTTTTAATTTTTTATAGGCGCTTATACCACACATCAATTGGTTTGTCGTATGGCCTTAACTTCCTACGATCAAATACCAAGCGAATTGGCGCCATATGCATTTGTTGAATTCACAATGCCAGCGACACAGGTCTCGCATACAACCGTGCGTTCGGTGAGCGTACAAGATTCGGACTCGGACGAGCCGCCGGAGAAATATGTTCGGTATTTGGCACGACATGAATATAAGTAAGTTTATGATGTTTATTAGATAGTAATTTAAGTTTGCCTTGAAATTAATTATAAAGTCGGCATCACAGCTGAGAAGATTGATGAAGATGTGATGCAAAGCTGTAGATAGTTATTCTCCTTCTTAATATGCGGAGATTACGTGATTACAACCGAGTTAATAAAAGCACGTCAATTGATATTTTTTGCTGTTTGATACCATTTGGAGATATCAAGTGCAGCCAGGCTTCTCTATTTTAATCCTTCGGAATGAAGGTTTCATCGTACTCTATTATTACTAAATTATCGAATAGCATAACATATCATCGAATACTCTCAAAGCTGGATTCCTTTCACCCATGACTTAACCAGGCTACCTCCATATTTAATAAGTAATAGTTGAGATTAGAGCAGTATCTAGAGCGATTCTGTGTTTAAAAGTTAAAATACATTGTGGTTTTTGTGGCTGCCAACACTTACGACGGCACAACATACGACTCATTTCTTTCGTTTTATCGTAGTGTTCTTAAAACGGACTGAGGGGAAATTTTTTGACGGAGATGTGGATTGTATCTATGATTTGTCGCGTGGTACATACTAAGTGGGGGGAAAAGTAACCTCCTTGGCAATTAAAACATTTTTTTGTTTGAAATAATTTAATTTTCCAACTTCTTGATCCCGTCCGAAAAGTAATTTTCCGGAAGTTCTGCAAAATACTCCTCCGCGGCATCGATGATTTCCTCGCGTGGGCTGAATTTTTTGTTGAGAAGCCATCTGTTGAGGTTTGGAAAGAGATAATAGTCCGAGGGAGCCAAATTGGGCGAATACGGTGGATGCGGAAGCAATTGGAGCCATGGATGCGATATTCTTGTGTTTTATGAGAGAACGAAAATCGTTTTTGTCCATATTCAACATAACGCCAAGCACGTCAACAACAATCAGCTGTCAAAACAAAACTAAGAGAAGTATCGCACGGAAATTTGGCATGTTTGCCTAATTGTGAACGGACTACAAGGCACTATAACCTCCTTTGCTTTAGCAGCGCATTCTAGTGATCAAGGAGGTTACATTTCACCCCTCCTAGTACTTACCAGTCCTGAAGCCACAGCCTTATTAGGATGCCGAATCTTTTTCACCGATTGAAGGTTCGGATCTCGTAAAAAATATATTTTACATTGGCGCTGCATTGTATATAATTGTAACTTTGTAATTATGTTTTTTTCCAACAAATGGAGGGACCTACAAATTATACTAAGCCGCCTCCAAACGGCTGATGGTTTTTTATGAGGAACTTTATTTAATGTCCGAAATACACTCGGAGGGGTGGATATTTCCTGCCGGGGGGCGACCGCATTTAGAAAATTTAACTTAATTTTTTATTTAAATTAATTTTCTATAAAGTTTTGGATGTTAGTACGACACCAGGATATGAACCCGCGCCTTCCGAACGGCAGTACGCAATGCTAACCACTCGGCTACCGCGGCCGCCGCATTACGTAGTATTAAATATACCAGAAAAGAGTATTATGAATAAATTAAATATGCTCTTTGGTTCCTATAGGAATGTGCCTGGTCTTGCAAAACACTTACCGCTTACGAATGCCAGCTTCATCAGCAATCTATTGACCGCGAGTGCGGCATATCTGGCGTTATTTTTTACGTATAAAGGACAGAGTAGACTCTTATCGAATCAAAATACACCATATTTCCCATTTCCTAATGCCAATTCTATCTTTCCCACAGCGCCGTGTGGCTCTGATTCTTTGGATTTAACCTTCATGTTGAGGTGTTGTGCTTTTGATTGTAAGCCCACCTTCGGGAGCATATGACCCTTGCCATGAACCAGGAATGTAGCTTTCCATACTTGATATAACCGAAATAAGCGCAATTTTAGGCCATGAATGATATAGTCGACATAGCGTTTCTAGCATGTTTCGTCTTGTCGAAAGCTTAGAATAATATCAAAAAATAAAAATATACAACATTATCCAGGGTTTTCCAAAAAGAAGTGTAATTTTGATATTCAAAGAATAATGGGAACTATTGAAGTAAATGGTCGGATGTTTATTTCAATGTAAAGAGGAAGATAAGAGCTCAATGGCTGGACCGGTACTGTATCCTTTTTATGAAATTTTCCATTACCAAATCGCAAAGTGGCTGCTGTATGCCCTCAATAGCTTCACGAATGGAAGAAGTCGCAGAAATCACAAGATCTCGGTGGCCAATGCCCTCTTCGACTTCAAGAGATAACACGGTCGGAAACTTTTCCCCTAAAATAACGATGGTTTTGTTGCTTGTGTGGCACGTAGCGTCGTCTTGTTGAAAGTAAACGTTGTCCAGTTCAATACCATTCAATTCATGTCTTAAAAATCATTAATCATTAATTACCCTCGAGATCGCAATCCATTCACCGTCACTCTTGCTTTAGCTTCATTTTCGAAAAAGTAAGGTCCAATGACTCCGTCGGACCATAAACCGCACCAAACGGTTACACTTTGAGGATGGAATAGTTTTTCAAAAATAGTTCTTTGCGATTTCAAATGCGACAGTTTTGCTTATTGTCGTAGCCAACGGGGTGGAGCTACAACAGTCAAGATGATTTTTTGATGAAATTCCTTATAATTTTCATGCATATCAAAAACCCACTCAGTAAAGACACGATGTTGTTAATGAACGGCCGGTTTGAGTTCTTGTGTTAACTGAATTTTATAAGCCTTAAGACCCAAGTCTTTATGAAAAATACGATGAAATGACGGTTGTGGAATACCCAATTCTTAAGAACGAAAATAACTAGGCAAACCTGAGTTTTCTTTAACACTTTGGGCAAGATTCTCAGTTGTGCTTGAGCGACGTGCATGTGTTTCATTCTTCACTTCACTAACTTGTACCAACAACTCCATTTGTTCCGCCAATTTCTGTATTGAAGGCCGACGAGGTGCTTCACGACGACCGAAAAATGTTTTAGTTTTACGAAACTACTCTGCCGGGGTTTCACCATTTTTAAAGTGAATTTTAATAATTTTAAAGCGTTGTTGAAGCGTATGTTGTTCCATTTTTAATACTGACGTAAGTTTTACTTGTCAAAAATGTCCAAAATATATAGCTCTTTTGAATCAGGCTATTCAAAATAACACCTCTTACTGGAAAACCCTTTATTAGACCGCAAATTAGCAAATATTTAGGCCATTAATGGTATAACCTAGATAGCGTTTCTAACATGCTTCTATAGCTCTTTTGAAGCAGGCTATTCTAAACTCTTTGAAGTAGGCTAATTTATACTTGATATTAATATTTAAAGGTAGTTGAGCTAACCTTTTCATTGTTAATCCTCATATTTTTTCAGGGTCGGCATTGAGACAACACATGGAGAATCGACAAATGCTTATTTGGCTGCAACACGCTCGATACGCGAAGAGCCAACACCCACAAAACCTGTGGCATCTCCTGTGCCACCGAGCGATTCGGATTCCGATTCGAATTAAGTATGAAATTAGAAGGAATTACAAATACACAACATAAAATAACAGAAATATACCAAAAAACGTAGAAAAAAGTGTAGAAATCATAAATTCATAAATAAGCAAAAGAGAAAGTTGATTTAAAATTGCATATTCATAGCCAAATTTCATTAAAAAAAACAGCAAAAAAATAAGTCGGCAGCATTTTCATAAAAAAAAAAATAAATAGAAATACAACATTAACAACTGGTAGAGATGATTTCATTGCTATGCAGATAAAATCATGAAATTAATAGCAAAATATACATACATACGAGTAAAGTAAAGCGCTAAATATAGTAAAAAAACAATGTGTTATACAAGAAATCATAAACTAATGACTATTTATAAAAGGTAGAAAAGGAAAATCATCAACAGAAAGCTAAGGAGGGAGGTTGTGCTTGCAGTCGACGCCGAAGACCAACCACATCGAAGCAATATACACGTAGTGTAGTACATACGCATACATATGTATATATGCTGCATATTGCGCGTAGTTAAATCATATTTAAAGGAAATCTTTCATATACAAACATACATACATAAAACATCTACATAAATCTTATTGTATTTCGTTTGTTACTCAAGCCAAGGAAAGTGTAGTAATGGAAGTTCAAAAAAAAAAAATAAAAATTGTATGGATTAAGAACATGTGTTAAATATAGAAAATCTACATATAAACATACATATACATATATATTAGTTGACAATAAGATTTTCAAATGCACGCGTTTCTCGTTTCTATAATACGTATGAGTTACACACACACACATACTCACGGCAAAATGTATGTTATCCTTAACACTGAATTATGTATGTATGTATTTAAAAACTACTTATGCAAATATCAGGTATATTTATTAACATTTACGCTTTTATTGTTATTAAAAAGTTATCTTAATTACGTATAAAAAGTAAAAAAAAGTGAAAGTTTTATTAAATTAATTTATTTAAAGTTTTTCATCTTAATCATGATGAGAATGATGATCGTATAATCGAAGCACTTAATTAAGCGTATTATATATAATTCATATTATATTTATAAACACACACTATATATATCTATGCGAAATATAAATATAACATATATAAATTAACTGATTATTATTATATTATTTCTAAATATTATTTTAATTATAGAACCACAAAGTATATATACTATACATATATCGGGTATGAGTGTCACAAATTTGAAAAAGTTTTCTTAAAATCTATTTTTCGTGGTGTAATGAAAGCATCTTCATCTCATCTGCATCGAAACATTTGATAAACATGCATAAGTGTTCTTGATTGCGCTGCCCCTGAACTGGTGCAGACCCCGCTTAGCGATTACAAGAGCTAATGAAGATATTGATGTACTCTCTGTGCTTGCCCAGTGGCCCATTGACATATGAACTACAGGTAATAAAGCTTACTGGTGGTGAGAGAGCTTCGAATAAAAAATAATAATGAATAGCAAAAAGCTCCGGAACCCCTATCGAGTCGAATTTTGACATCGATATTCTACAGATACACAGGAAATTCATGGTTCAACTCTTAGTAAATCCCTCAGTGCCCGTTGGTAGCATTCGATACCATGACAATTCGCGCTAAGAGTAGTTGAGTCCATAGATTTTCTGGGTGTTTTTTAAGGGCGTTAAGTGCGGCGATAGAGGTGCTGGGAAAGGCGGAAACAGCAAGGCCTCAACTGTCTTCGCTACTGGCATGAGGAGGGACATTAGTCCAAATGTTTCGTTAGCAGCAACACCACTTTACCTTGTTTTCATATGACGGATAGTTTTAGAGTGGTCAGAAAGAGTTTGAGAACCAGATTGAGAAATCATGATACCACGTGCGTAGGAGCCGATAGATTTAGGTGCTTTAGTATTCCCGATCTATCCTTAAACCCGTTCTCTGGTGAAATCTATCCCGAATTTTGTGTTTGTCCGCTTGCTCGGGCGGCGCCTCACTTTAAGCGTCAGTTTTGACAGCCAACGGCGCGGTGTAAAAAAACTTATAAAATAACTCGCGTCCTTCTACGGACCCAATGAGATGTTGTGACCGAATAAAATTTTCTCCCGGATATCGCTTTTTGTCAGGGTGCTTTTCTGTTTTCTTATGTGTACTTCATCAATCCAACTCTGTAGCTCGTATTATTTTCCTTAGGTCATCTAGAAGTTTAGGGAGATCCTTGTGTCGTGCTATCTTTTGGCAACTGAAATATGGAGTATTGTTAATCAAGCTTAATTTAATTTAATTCTGTTTTTATTTATTATTTTACATTTTATATTATTTTAATTTTCTATTTCATTTTGTTTTATTTTACCTCATTTTATTATATTTTATTTTATTTTATTTTACTTCATTTTACTTTATTATATTTTATTTTATTTTATTTTATTTATTTTATGTTACTTTGTTTTATTTTATTATTTTATTACATTTTATATTATTACATTTTATATCAATTTAGGATATTTTAATCTGTTTAATTTTATATTATATTATTTTATTAAACTCTGCTTAATTTTATTTTCATTATTATTTTTTTATTATTTTGTTTGACTTTATATTAATATATGGTATATTATATTATTTTATTTTATATTAATATATTTTATTTTATTTTAATTATTTTAACTAATTTATTTTATTTTTTTATATCTTTCAATTATCGGATTATTATTTTATTTTACTTCCCTTCACTTAATTTAATTTAATTTGTTTTAATATTGTTTTTTTTAATTTATTTTTTATTTTAATTTGTTTTAGGAACCATAATTTAATTTACTTAAACATCGCGACTCATATTGATCTAGCATGTAGAAGACGACTGGCTAGCAAATATGTACAGTTATGTTACAGTAGAATTGAAAATTGTGCGTACAAACATTCTTGAAGTTCATATAATCAAGTACAATAGAAAACAAAACTCTTCATATTGCAGAACATGAGAAGAATAAGAAGAACAAAATAAAGTAAATAAATAGTATAAACCAACTACAACAATGGTAAATAGCACACAGTAATATAAATTACATATGAATGTACATAAGTGTCATGAAACCGATAAATGTTTGTGCTTATATTGAACCCAATAAGCCATAGCTTAAAATCGCAAAAAAAAGAGACATCAAGACCAATTGCTCACCTAGTAAAGGGCCTGAAAAAAATAAACAAAAATTAATAGAAGCAATCAATGTAACTAAGAGCAACTCTACTATACTCGTACATAAATATATAAACACATACATAGTTACGTAAATATAAACTAATATATAGGCTACTGATAAATAGCAAACAGCAAACATAAAAATCCTAAAAAAAACCAAAAAAAAAATAAAATAGTAGAAATTGGAAAAAATATTGGCTAATCAATTCTCGAATTGAACTAAAACCTAATCAAGCTGAATTAGTTTACTAACTACTAGTTGTTGAAATAATGCATAAACTTAGCGAAACTATAAGTATACACAAAATACTGTACTAAAATATAATGTAATTGCATGGAAATAAAAGCGGCAAAATATTAAAAAAAAAATAATAATAAATAAATAAAAATAAAAAATGTTCAAAAATCAAGTTGTTTGTATTAAATTAAAGCAAAACAAAAATATTAATAAATGTATCTTTCACTTTAAATGTGCATGAAAAAGTTAAGACTAAATTGAAAATTAAATTATTTAAGAAAAGTATTAAAATTTAATAAAATGAAGTATCTGAATGTTATTATTGTGAAACGAATTTAATTGCAGCAACGTTATTATGGTTTTCAGTTCAATAGAAAATGAAGCTAAAACATATAAATTGTACTAAGCTGAGTATTTAAATGCAAAATATAAATAAAAACAATTCCGACAACCACAGTATGTAATTAAAGTAATTATCATAATGTATTTATATCGATGTATCCATTTACTACGTGTAGACTTCACCAACTAGTTGTTCAAAAACTCATTAAACCAAGGCTGCACGTAGCGTTAAATTTCACGTTAATCAAAAAATTTTAAACGATTCGATTGAAACATTTAGAAATGTTATCGTTAAAGCAGTTATCAAATTATAATTTTATTTCGTTTTTAATTGCAACGAAATGCTGTCGTTAATTTTAAATCGTTAACAGATAATGTTAAAGCGTTAGCAGACAATGTTAAAGTGTAAACAGATAATGTTAAAGCGTTAACAGATACTGCTAAAGCATTAACAGATATTGTTAAATCGTTAGCAGGCAATGTTAAAGCATTAACAGACAAAGTTAAAGCGTTAACAGACGAAGTTAAAGCATTAACAGATAATGTTAAATCGTTAACAGATAATGTTAAAGCGTTAACAGGTAATGTTAATAAGTTAACAGATATTGTGAAAGCAATAACAGATAATGTTAAAGCGTTAACAGACAAAGTTAAAGCGTTAACAGATGAAGTTAAAGGTTAAAATTGAAGTGTGCTGTTAACATCACAGCAATCAGCCATTTTAAAATTAACTTTAATGATAAGGTTTGTGCGGTTTCCACATTATCAATTTCATTTTGTTTCGATAACATGATGCCAAAAGAAAAAAACGTAATGGCATCTCTGCACTAAACATTATCGTTAAGAGATTTATGTAAGGCAGTACGTAAAATATAATCACCTATTTGGTATTTATGCTCAAAGACCATTGGTTTTTCACCAGACAGAGTTTGTGAATACGATCTATTACGAAAAAAGTTGTCGTAAGAAAGTTGAATTTAGTAGTGTCTTATGGTGAAGACTCCGCTCGGCTGTTATGATGGTATAAAATGATAAAAACATAATTTTTTTTGCTTTAACAGCTTTTTAAAGAACGATTACTACGAATAATTTTACAAAATTCGAACTCAGCTACATACATATTTATTAGGCATTCACTTCGGGTACTAAGGTCGTTTTAAGGTCGTTTGATGATTGATTTTTCCGATAGCATCTATTATATATGTATGTATGTATATGTAAATAAAAATTATTTAATTTAAAATCTGTTAAGCTAGTTGTTTTCCAACTACATATGTACATGTAAATGCATGCAAAACGACTAAAAAAATGCCCTTAAACTATATGTATACACATATAAGAAATAACTAATATATGTAGCAAACTATATTTCCCTAAATAAAATTTAAATGAAAAATAATAAAATTGTAAGAAAATTATACAAATCTATATACAATACATACGAGTTTAAGTGATAACGCGCAAGAGTAGAGAGAATGAAGAAAATATGGAAAACTTTTTAACATGTACAACTGTTGTTTAGAAAAGTACACAAAATAAATATCCAGAAAAATTCAGAATAATCAAGTATGCTGTGTAAAAGGGCTCATTCAAACGCTGGCCTCTTATGAAACAAATACATAATATTACATAAACTGCAAAGTAAAAATTAAAAAAAAAATACACTAAACAAAATTTCATAATTAGAGAAATTTAAATTGATTTGAGACAAAATTTATTCATTCATAAAAAAACAACAACAACAAAGCATTGTAGATTCCTTTACGTTGAGTAAGCAATTTGATGAGCAAATTTAGTAAACTGTTTTCTCACGATTGGGTATTGAAAGTATGAAGCTAAACTGTATTTTTAAGTGACATAAATACATATATAAAAATAAATGCATGTGTTATACATAGTATCTATATATATATATATACATATATATATATATATATACATACATACTTATAAATAAATATAATATTACCGAAAATGCATATATACATATTATGAATTTAATAGTTAATTGATGAAATAAATATTGAGAAATTACAAAAATTGTTGTTGCTTATTCATTTAGCTGAGATCAAAGGAAAAGGTATATGTACATAGATAGACAGTTGTAGAAAATTCTAGATTTTATCTGTTATGCTGAAAAAGCAATCAAATTACGTTTATGTTTTGTCAGATAAAATTGAATAACAGAAAAAAAATACTGTAAACCCTGGTTAAAAGATATTTTAAGTCACTGTGATTTGTTTTCGCGCAAAGAGCTTTCTTACTAATCCGAATTTTTGGTTTACCATACACAGGTACAGCATAAGTCTGTCTTACTTACATTTTGCCATTTTGAAGGTAAAATGACATTGTGCCTCTCTCATGGAAACCTTTGTACCTATTGACAAATATAGGTTTCTCTGGTGGTCAATTTTTCATCAGCCAAGTCACTCGTCATAAACAGGAACAGATGGTACTAACTTGCGAGGTCCGTACTATAAGTTGGATGCATAAGAGCCTCTCAACCAAGCTCTCGAAGTGACTCGCCAAAAACTATCAATGTGTGCGGTCTGGCGTTCCCATGATGAACCACAATTCCCCTCCTGTTGACATCTGTGCGATTGCTTCCTGCAGACGCTCCAATAAAATGCTAATAGGACACGTTCAAATTAAAAGTTTGGCGGTAGGAGGGCACCTAATGTAATAGTGGATGATTCCTTGCTACGCCAACAAAATGTACAACAAAACCTTCCTCCTGGCCGTCTATTCTGGCTTAGAGACTGATTGTGCCGGGCTACTATCCTTTAACCATCTCCATTTTCATTGTTCATCACCAGTCACCATCCGCTTCAGAAATGGGCCGATTTTTTTATGATTCAGCAGCGAAATGCTGATGGAAAATTTTGTCCAACTATTTTTTGTGCAATGTTTAGCTCCTGGACAATCGAAACAGTACTCGCATGACGATTCGAGTCCCTCTCGACGATTTCCATTACACGTATTTTATAACCATATTCGACAATTGGTCTTCCACACCGTGGATCATCTTTTAATCACAATTTACGGAAAGAAATTAACGAAATCAGAATTGTGCAAGATTGATTGTTACAGTATCAGGACCATAAGCATTATTCACATCTTCAGCTGACTCACTTGTGTTCTCGCATTAATCGAAGAAAAATTGTCGAATAAAAATTGTTTACTTAGTAAAACATATCATATTTTTAATGCAATCTACATTAGCTTAATCCAATCCTACTTATAGAACACGAGATACCGTTGACTAAAGCCATCTATTGCAAAAGTCATAGGATACTTTTACTAGACAAATTTTTAACAACTGTAGTAATCATGATAAATAGGCGAAAATGATTACTTCGAACCCTAAAAGGAAACAAAAACATACACAGTTCCTAAAAAATAAATAATTAATCAAATATTGATAGGTCACCTAATCGCTTGTGGATACATAAGAAGGTACAGGCATGACAGGCTCTTAGTTATAGAGGTTAGAGCGAGAAATACGATAACTTATACAGGTTTTTCACTTATCAAGGTCGGTTAGCTAAGAAATATTCTCACTTATAGAGTTTTCTCGCTTACATATTTTTCTCTTAATTACTTTTCTCTGTAATTTAAGAATTTTCCTTACTCTAACAGTTTTGTTAGGTGCCTAATAAAAAATATTTGAAATTTCTCTGATAGATAACTTCCAGAGAGGCTAGGATAAGCATGTTACTTTTACAACAAAATATATGTTCTGACTTGGAAATTTATAAAAGATTCATCCTTCACACAATTGAATACATCTTGTACAGCATATTCTCGAGCTCTTGAGAAATTTTCGACGACAGTTTATTATTCATTCCATCGCTTCAAACGATAATTATCTTGTTTCGGATTTATTTAAAATGTCGATTGGGAATTGTAAATAAACACCTGTTTTTCTAGCGAAATGTCCAGTTTTTCCCATAAAGCTAGGCAACCATTTGCTTGGTAAACACTCATACTTTCGACTGCAGTTAATTTTCGGAATCGTACACTTAATTGACGATTCATCATCTTTCAAGAGATTATAAACTTGGTTTTGTAATATCAGTTAGTTGCCGGAACAATAACTGATTTGGACGACCTTCACGAAGTTTGCCCTCGATTGAATTCACCATACCATCGAAAAAAACTGGCCCTTGATGGAGCATCATCACCAAAAATCGAATTAAGCTTGTCGATGCTCAGGTATAAACATTATGTATACAATTGGCGCGTTAAAACCGCTGAAGCTCTTCCAATTTGTAGTATACGTCTTGATGTTTTCTAACAAATGGATGGATCTAAATAGCTGATGGTTTTTTTATTTCATGTCAGATCTACACACAGAGGTCTTTACTTTTCTTGCTGAGGGGTGGACGCAATTCGTAACATTAATTTTCTACAAATTTGGGCTCAAGCCCTGGACTTCAGAAACTGAAAATTATTGTTTGAGATAAAAAAACACAAAAAACTCCAATTTTATGGGGAATATTTATTATCATTCGAAAGCACATTCTTTATCATTTTTCTTTTGAAGATTATCTATTTCAATTGTTAGCCGCGGCTACTTCTCGGATGGTTCACCCGTTGAGTCTAATTTTCGATGGCTCGTTCAAACATTTCGACTGGTAGCTAGCGAATGACCCGCCAACGAAGCGCGATTGTCCGCATAGACTTTACATTTTACATATCCCCACAGGATAAAGTCTAACGGCGTGATATCACACGATCTTGGTGGCCAATCGACCCCGGCCCAAAACGTGAATTTATCTGCTCACCGACTGATTAATGCAATGTGTGGGAAATGGCACTGTCTTGTTGAAAACAAATGACGTCGAGATCAGGAGCCCTAATTTCAATTTTGCTTGTTTACATAGCCATTGTGCCAGAAATGGGCCTGACCAAACTTTGGCTCGAGAACATCGGATCTTCTTGGAACTTTTGAAGAGCGAAGCGATATCGGTTGGGAAGGTCGAGCGTCTTCAATTCTAGCAGAAGCTGTATTTTGTACGTTTTCAATTTAAGATCTCGACGTAAAATGCTCCAAGTCATTCCATATGACAATCCGAGTTCCTGAGAACGCCGCCAAATCAATTCTCCACGATTCCGTGTACTTTCTCAGCTACGTTTACCTTTATATATCAATATACGAAAATCTATTCATTTTTCCCTCAACAAATGTTAAGTTTTCCACTCCTGCACTTGACATACAGCCCCAAACCATTACAGAACCACCACCGTGTTTCACTGTAGCACGTCATTTTTTGCGATCGAATTCTGTATTTGGTTTTCGCCAAACGTCGGAACCATGTAAGTTAAACTTACTTTCATCGGTAAATAAAACCTATACTATTGCACATTTATGGTAGACAAATATTTCACTTTAGTTAACGTTAAATTGTTTTACCGTATCCCAGAATGTCTCATCTTTTAGTAAGTAAGTATGGAATTTTAACCGCTTTTGCTGATAAATGGCTTTTTCCGCATAATTCGACCATGAAAATCATTGCAACGCAACACATTACGATTTGTTTTGGCACACACAGTTTTCCCAAGATGGTTTTCTGCAAAAATTTTGAGTTCTGGGGCGCTTACGAAAGGATTCACTTTCTTTGGGATATCGCATCACAATATTATCGGGGTTTTTCAGTTTTTTTTTCAAAAATTTCACGAATAGAAGTCCCTTCTGAATGAAGTTAGACAATTTCTTGTCGCTCTTCAAAACTAGTTTGCTTTCCCCGCGGAGCCATTGAACAAAACACTGTAACGAAACATATGATGAAATAAAATAAAGATCTATTAAAAAAGAAACGCATAGCATATGGTACTTCAATTCGAAAAAATAACGATGTCCCATTTTGCGTTTGACATTAAAATCATAGGCTTGCATGTTTATTTTTGTGTAGTTGATACATATTTGGGCTAGAGTTACCATGTTTGATAGAAAATAGTAGTTAATAAATGTAAAAAATATTTTACTTACATTTTAGAAAAAAAAAATACAATTTACCCTCAATTTGACAGCCTTTTTTTTAACAATGCGTCGTATCTCATTTTGCGTTTGAGCCACTGTAAGTTTGTCTGAGTTGCTGCGAACTGCGCCAAATCGACTCTCCACGGTCTTCGTATACACTCTTAGCTACGGTCGGTATGTTTTCTTCATTGCGTGTTGGTAGTGGTCTATTCGGTCGAATATTATCCAATAATGAAAGCTAGGCCTGGGAACGATCTATTCGAAAAGTCCTGTTTATGGTTCGACCTGCATGAGGGTTAGCTTTTAGCCTGAAACAGCGTCGATAACACTTTTTCTTCTGGCAAGTATTCCTGAAATCTATTAGATGGTCTGGTTTTACTTAATATATTGAACATAGATAGCGCTTTATGGTTAGATTTGCTTGAAATATGAAACATGGAAAGCTCTTTGCATTGGTTAATACGTGTATGTAATAAGTTATAATAAAATAAATAACGGAAATATGGAATAAAAATCCATTAGAATGAAGTCGCTGGCAACTCTAGTACTCAATACAAGCTTGCACAGAAAAACGGCAGCGGAGTTTGTAAATCCACCAGATATTTTCCTACCACCTCTTCAAATCAATTAAAAACTTCGTCAAAGTACTCTACGACGTGATGGACCGGTCTTTCAGCATTAAATTAAGTTGTTTTCTAAATTGTCTTATGCAAAAATCAAATAAGGAATATTTGTGGGGCCTGATATTAGAAAATTAATGGCCGACAGAAGCTTTAAAAAACGTTTAATGGCCGATGAAGCAGCAGGAAGGTCATCTCTTCAAAATGTTGTTCATGAGTTTCTTGGTGACCGCGAGTCCATAAAAGATTGGTGGTAGAATGTGTCTAAAGAAACGTTTTCTGCATGTTTGACTCTCTTCTCGAAAACTTGGGCGATACTAGCGATGAATAAGGAGCCAACGTCAAAAGACGACTCTGTAGGGAGAAAGTAGACTAGTAGCAGAAATTCTAGTTAAATACCAGTAGTATTTTGAAGATGAAATCATACTAGTTGGTTGGTTTGTATAAAATTTTACCAGTAATGGTAGTAATAATAATTTCCATCACCGTTTGTTGTTGCTGTATCTAGCTCGCCACGGCTGTGTTCTCTGTTTTGCCCTGTGGAATTGCTCGAAATGACGTTGATCCCTACATCGTTACGATGGCCAAGTGGTTAGAGCAGAACATGAGGTTCAGGGTTCGAGCTTCGCTGTGGGCAAACTCATTTCAATTTTTTTTATTTTTATCTATTTATTTCTTTGGTGAAGTAGAAACTCAACGTGCCGAAATAAACTAGTATACAACTAGTACAAAGCTGGTGCATATTCGGACAGTTGATAGTTCGAAGACCAGCGCCGTTTTAAAATACCAGTTGTTTACATAAGGAGTAGATGGAATCTGAACTAGTTGGTGCAAAAAGGCATACTAGTTGGGTTCTAGTTAACAATGAGCATTTTTCCTGCAGGGTAACTTTGGACCACCTTGGTGTGCCAAAACAAAAAAAGTTATTTTACTTTTTCCTTGACTCAAGAAATCCACATACGAGTACATACATATATATATATGTATATATTAGTAAAACATGCACATTCACAATTTTTTCAAATTTGCATACGCTGATGCAGACTTCTCTATAACGCATAACGGTGAAAATTGATAGCACCATATTAAATGTTAAAGAGCGTAACAACATGGAAAGCTGTTTTGCGGCTTTCGTGGTGACGCGCGAATGACAAGTTTCGAATTTTTTTCCTATTTTTCCCCACTACAAACTTTTCATTTCTCTTGCGCACTATTATTTACACATTATGAATAAGTAAATTTTATGTGCATTTAAAAATAGTACGCTTGAAATTTTTATTACAGTAAATCTCCAACAGAGCAGTGCGTAGGTTGTCATTACAGTGTAAGCAAGCCAGCGTAGTTTGAACTCACCTCAGTCCTTTCTCAAAAAACACTAATGGAGCAATTAAAATCGAAATTGGCAGTGGTGACCGGCGCCAGTTCGGGCATTGGTGCGGCCATTGTGCGCGATCTAATTGCAGCCGGTTTAATTGTTATCGGTTTGGCGCGACGTTTCGAACGCGTTCAAGCGTTGCGTGAAGACCTTCCCACCGACGAACAGCGTGGCCGACTTCACGCCATTAAATGCAACATTGCTGATGCACAGGATGTAGCTGAAACATTTGCGCGTATCATGCGCGACCACGGACCGGTGCATGTGTTGGTCAATAATGCCGGTTGCTTGCGTAACGGGCAATTGGCCTCAATGCCGGAGGATGAAGTGCAGGAGGTGTTGCAAACGAATGTTATGGGCGTGGTCAATTGTACACGGCATGCGTTTGCTGCTATGCGGGCGCACAGCATCGACGGTCACGTGATACTGATAAATAGTATTTGCGGACACAAGGTGCCGGTGATACCGGGCCACATGCCGACCTTGAACATTTACCCGGCCACCAAGTTCGCCCTGACGGCGATTAACGAGATTTATCGGCAGGAGTTCAAAGAATTGGGCACACGTGTAAAGGTGACGGTGAGTGTGGGTGTTAGTGAATGCTAGGGCAATGGAAACTCGGATTTAAATTTAAATTGCTGCCATTAAATGTGGGTAAAAGTGAAAATTAAATGGAATCAACTTGCAAGTGCAGCAATTTGGCGAGAAAGTAAATTTATTTTGTATGTGCTTTCAGTTAAACATCAACTTTTACAGTCAAGAGAGTTTAAGTTGGCAATGAAGGCTTCAAGGATTACGCATTTCTACGTGGTATTCTTTAATGAAGAATGAGAAGAGTCCTTATGTTGTTCTTTTTGAAGCGACTTTCGCCTGGTAGAAGAAAAAGTTAGGTTATCTAACGGGAAACGTGCTGTTAAGAAGTGGCTATTATCGTATGGGGACTCAATGCATGCAGAACATACGCCTAGTACGTTGAAGTCGAGTCAGCATTGGGAGAAAATGAGTCTTCTACTGTTTTTAGACCTTAATTGTGGGTCTCTTGAGTCAGCCGAGCTCTTCGTCTGCTTTGGGTGGTGGTTATGCTCCGAGCACGTCATTCACGTTTAATGAAGATGTTGACGGAACAGAACAGAACGCCAGGAACGGCGTGAATGGTCTCTCCGTAGGACATCTTGTCCAGCGGTTCTTTATTATCGAACTGAAAAGAGTTCGTAAAGTCAAGTACTCACTTCTTGGATGCACGTGGCGAGTGGATTAGTTTCCAACAGCTGTTTGAAAGTACGATTCTTACCAGCCTAACATTGCGCTCCTTAGCTGGGAGCATGTATGTGTTGTTGTCTATAGTTACCAGTCACCAAATCGGTGTGGTGTAGCTTATGACCAGCCCACCTATTGCCTATAAGGCCACAAGCAATGTTTTTTTGTCTTTTCCTCCAGATACTGTCGGGCAGCGACTCTGTACTATGATGGCAATCGAGATCATATTCCGAGTAACGATCACATCCTGTCGCATGGGACTCTCAGTTATATTGGATTGTTTATGGTCGGAAATTTGACGTAATCGACTCTCATATTAAGTTCGGGCCGGTAGTCTCTAGTCTGGCTAGTTGTAGTTGTCGAAATTTAACAGATACATGTGACCCTTCACGTAATTCAGGTCCATATCTTCAAAACCAGCGACAATGAGGATTCCTCAAAGTCGGATAGTAGTCCTGCAAGATTGACATCATCAAAGGCTTTTGACATATCAAATTATGCAAAGACATTTAGCGTTCAATGTGGGTTTTCTCGATTTTAAAGCTACTTTAAACAGGGTAAAATGAGCTACCCCTTTGATATTACAATATGTCTGAACTTAGTATTCCGGAAACTGACGCTAAGCAACACCAAAACCTCTGTGGAAGTACTAGTCATACTAATCCTAAAGATTTTAGACAAACCAGCCTTACATCTTTCCTATTAAAAATCTTAGAAAGATTACTTGACGTCTATATACGTCAAGAGTTACCTTCAAGCTGCCTACTGGGGAACCAGCCTGCCTCCTCTAATGGTAAATCCGTTGGTTTCCACGAAATCGTCACAAAAATCGAGAAAGGTCTGTCACTAACAGGGTATACCCTAGGCGTTTTCCTCGATATCGAGGGAGATCTCTCTTAGGAAACAGGATAATTCCCCTGAGCCAGGTATGCCAGAGAGACACTCCACAAGATGGAGTTAAATCTCCACTCTTTTGGTGTCTCGTAGTTAATACGCTGCTCTGCAAACTAAGAAGCACACACTGCGAGGTGATAGCATATGCTGACGACATCCCGCTCACATCAACTGGAAAACTCCACCAAAATGCCCTCTAAATAGCAGGCAAATGATGCAGAGACCACGGTCTGAACAAAGAGCGAGATATTGCTCTCCACCAGAAGGTACAAGCCAACTGCTTTCAAGTTGCACCAAAGATGTTGCTTTGTACTGGAAAAACGTGCCGAAAAATTTGTATGGTTTACGGTGGGAATGCTGTTAGCGAACACCGGACCCAGTATGTCAAAAATGCTCCTTGTTTTCCTTGGACAGACACTCGAGAAATCGATGAAATTCTAAAACTGATAGAGCAAGACCGGCAATAAAGCTGTCAGAAGGAAATATATGCATCGTTTAAAAAAAAAGCTTGCTAATAAAATTTTTAGAAATGCCAGTTACAGTTTTTCCATATTAGTTACTTTATTTACTTTTCATCATGTGAAACATATTTTTAATTTTCTTTTATTGCTAAAGTATTGTATTTTCTTAACACTATTGCATATTTCACAGAGTATCAGTCCGGGCCTGGTTGACACGGAACTAATATCGGAGCGACAGAAAAAAATTGTCAATGGCAAAATCCTCACACCAGAAAATGTGTCGGGTGCCGTAATATATGTACTCTCACAGCCACCGAATGTACAGATCTATGAGCTCATAATGAAACCAATGGGGGATATGATTTAGAAAATGAGTATACTATTTTATACATATGGATTTGTAAATGTTTATATACCTGCAATTTGTATGAAGTGATAAAAATAATTTCTATATATTTGATTACAATGAAATAATGTTTTTAAGTTTATTAATATTTTCTCAAGTACTAAAATTTGCTGAATATAAAATAATGGCATATAAAGGATATTTTCATAAAAATATATACATATTAAAAAATATAAAGGCTAAATAAATTCTAAGTACTAATAGTTAATTAGTTAATTTGGCAGGTTTCTTGAAACCTTATTAAACGCCCTTAAGCCTACCGACGCGTTGTGATGCCTATGATGGTCATTTTAAAGAGATTCCTTTCACCTTTCCAAATGCTCAAAGTATTTAGCGTGCCTTAAATCAGGAGGTCATTGATGCCTACCCATGTAAACTCTACAAGGACAATCAAAGAAGAAATTTCCGGGAAAAGGGTAATGTATTGCACTGAGAGCTGGACAGAGGTGACAAAGATAATATTCCACCGATTTTGCCTCATCTATGTACCTGCAGCTGCGACAAAAGTCGTATGAGAAGCAGTCCAACCAAGCAGTCCTTCTACCATGAGTCCCCCTAAGACAGTGTTCGGTTATTACGTCGATTGTTATGCTTATCGAGGTCCGGCTTAGAAATGCGAAAGACCTAGTTCTGTTTACCTCGATTAATGACCAGATTTGCCTTGTCACATTACACGTGGTTTCGCTCGACCAACTGCTAATGACTCTGCTGATGAAGCCTAATCTTAGCAGATATTTGCCGAGGAAAGCGGTATGCCCACGTCATGTGCTGTTTTACCCTGGTTAGGACAGTTCCCATCTGGTAATTTTATCACCTCTGGGATGTCTTTATGACCAGGCACCCAAATGACGGATGTTTCGGATACAGTCGTGAGATCTCTCTGAATTTTATTGTCACCTTTGTAGTGCTATGATTGCAGTGGAAAATCTTAATGGCAGTCTGTCTGTCAAAGTGTATTGTAATAAAATTAAAAACCAGCAACCATGAAGTGACTTAAGCTATCGCGGTTTTTCGTTTTAAAAATGTTGATGGAAAAGAGATACAGAATGAACTCCACAACCCACTTTATCATCTATTTTAGACCCTTCGACGAAGATGGCTACGGATCTACAATATGATCCTGAACTATTGCAATCGCCCGTACGTTCTTCTCTGTAATTTTTATTGTGAAAGTGTGATCGAAACAGAAAACGGTAGTGGTTTAGTCCACTTCTCCCGAGAATGATGTAGAGTTCAGTATTTTGGGTGTGTTCAACGTGCTTCCTAGGAGTATTTCAAAGGCTTTCCTAAGAGTTGTGAGCAGCTTTCCTGTAATGACTGAGCCAAAATTCCGGAATTTGAAAGTGATGAAAAAAGATAAAAATAAAAACATCATTATAAGTAATTGATCGGATGTTTATTTCAATGTAAAGAGGATGATTTGCCATTAATAATAGTAAACAATATCATCCGATTTTCCGCCACGGCTACGCTTACTGAACCGTATCTTTTTTATGAAATTTTCCATCACCAATTCGTAAGGTGGCTGCTGTATGCTTTCAGTAGCTTCATGCAATCTATTTTTGAGGTCTTGAATCGACGTTGGCCTGTTGGCGTAGACTTAATTTTTTACGTGGGCCTAAAGGAAGAAGTGTTAAATCACAGGACCTCAGTAGCCAATTGCGATCACCGCTTTGAGAGATAACACGGTCCGGATCGATAGGTTTCGGTGTTTGTGTGGCACGTAACGCTACCTTAAAGTAGTAAAGTAAATGTTGTCCAGTTCAATACCATTCAATTCCGGTCATAAAAAATCATTAGTCATCTCTTGATAGCGCCAATTACATACCATATATATAAGGTCCAATAAGCCCGCGGGACCATAAACCGCACCAAACAGTTACAAGTTGAGGATGGAGAGGGTTTTCAACAATACACTTAGTGTTTTCCGAGCCCCAGCTGCTATAGTTATGCTTATTGACGTAGTCAACGAGGTGGAAATGGGTTTTCGATGTAGTTCCCGATTATTTTCAAACATTTCAAGGACTCAAACATCAATGACACGACGTTGCTGATAATCGGCCGGCTTGGGTTCTTGTGTTAACTGAACTTAATAAGCCTGAAGACCCAAGTCTTTATGTAACATCCCTCATAATGAATGTAAGGGAATGCCCAATCCCAAAGAATGACGAGGAATGGAGAAACCTGGTTTTTCCTCAACACTGCGAGCAACAGCAGCATTATTCTCAGTTGTTCTTGAGCAAAGTGTCTGTTTTGCGGTCCGATAAGGTGCTTCACGATGACCGAAAAATGTTTTAGTCTTAAGAACCATCTCTGCCAGGTTTTCACTATTTTTAAAGGAAATTTTAATATTTTCATTGCATTGTTGAAGTGTATTTCGTTCCATTTTTCTTACAGGCGTAGGTTATACTTGGCAAATGTCAAAAAATTACAGCTTCAAAAATGACATCTACCAGAATAGTAAGTCTATTCAAAAGAACACCTCTTATTGGAAAATCCTTTTTTTAATTAAAGTTGTCTGTGAATGGTAAAAAAATTTATAAAAATATAATTTAAAGGTGTAAAAATTAAAATGAATTTTCCATCATTGTCTTCCCCTTCATAGCAGCATGCAGGCAACCCAAAAGCAGCTGCTATAATTTTAATAAAAGTTGTCTCCTTTCTCTGGTAATATTTTGGCTAGAAAACAAAAAAGCGTTTATAGTGTAAGTTTTCCTAGCATGAATTTCGACAAAGACACAAACAATTGTATGTATGTATACACATTGAACTCCTAACCTCTTCATAGCTCAGGTGTATCAAAAATAGGGCAGAGAAAATAAAGTCTTCATTTTTAAATAGTCAAAATATTTTCTATTTCTCGTATTATTACTACATCAAATATGAAATCTACTGCTGCTCATGCCACTTACGCAGGAGTATGGAGATTGGAGATTGGATAAACATTTGAAATGAACTTGCATGATACCTTGCAACAAAGCTACACAGGTATATACCATAATGCAATATCAGCCGAGAAATGTGGAAAATTTTAATAATAAAGCAATGCCGTTACAAACCTGTATGCAGTCTTAGTCCCAGCTTGGAACACATCTTCCCTTCTTCCCTTCTTCCCCTCCTCATATTATGTAGTATTTTGCAATATCATACAGTCAACTTGTCAGAAGCTAAAAATAATATTGAAAGCCTTTTCGATGGTATGGTACGTTAGTTTCTTGCCATGGCGTAGAAAGCAGCAGCAGCAGCAGCAGCTGGCGTGTGACAATAATAAGTAGAAGATGATGGCTTACCTCTCTGCATATTTATTTTTGTTATTGTAAAAATTTATGAAATGTAGTAATATAATAAATGTAAATATGTTTGTTCACCAAAATCATATTTATTTGCGTGTACGTACGTATATGTATATGTACATGTGCATGTAAATATGTAGCTTATTGTTGTTGTAGACCAAAAATCTTTTATGTTGTTCATAACCTGTTCCACAATAAAATTCACCACAAGTGTCGACCACATCGTAAATGATACCTTTGTGGTTAAAAGTGTGATTCGCTTTGAAAGACATGTCTCATTTGATAGCTGGGCAGAGGGGGTCATTGATTGTAAAGAAATTTGGCGAGACTCTTTAAAAGGAGAAAACGTATGTGTGTGCGCTTAGATATGTTAAAAACTACTCAAAATATATTCAAACAGTAGGAGGTGTCTTTGTAAGAAAATATTTATATAAGCATCGCAACGATAACTTTCACTTTAATCGAAAAATTTTAAACGATTCGGTTGAAACATTTGGAAATGTTTTCATTAAAGCATTTATCAAAATAAATTTTACTTCGTTTTTAACCCAAACGAAATGCTGTCGTTAATGTTAAATCGTTAACAGATAATGCTAAAGCGTTTACAGATAATGTTAAAGCGTTTACAGATAATGTTAAAGCGTTAACAGACAATGTTAAATCGTTAGCAGACAACGTTAAATCGTTAGCAGACAATGTTAAATCGTTAGCAGACAACGTTAAATCATGTGCTGTTAATCTCAAAGCAAGCAGCCATTTTAAAATTAAAGCTAAAAGTGAGTTTTTGGGGTTCCAACATTAATAATTGTATTTCGTTTCGATAACATGGCGCCGAAACGAAACAAAGCTATAGTTAAATTTGTTTTTCATATTGTATTAATAAAACGAATTGTCATCGTTTCGTTACTTGCGCCTCACTGGTTTAACGTTTTTGCTCATCAAATTGTCGTTAACATAGGTTATGTTGGAAAAGTGTTCTAGAATAGTGAAGAAGTCAGTGAAGATAGCTCGTTCGCCCTGGAGTAGGTCTTTATCGATACATAGTAGCCTTTCCATTCAGCGAAATAATTTAATTATGTTCCTTAGGTCGTCATACAGTTAAGCGCAATCGTTTGCTTGTTGCAAGAACGTCGAAAATCAAACAAACTGAGCCAACAGCGGCGGTTAGAGTGCGTATCGATTGCAAAGGAATGAGGAAACACGGTTGAGAGACTACTTAATATGGTTGTGGTGACTAACAGCGGACGGAGAGTGATAGTAGTCAGGTGACAATTGGTGAAATAACCCTACCAACCGATAGAAGACTGGTGATAATCGGTGTAACACGAGGTGTGACAATTAAGTAATGAGACTGATTCCATAAAAACCGTATATTTCAAAATTATTCTAAAACTCTGCCATCCCCTTCAAAGTAGTCCCCTTGAGCAGCTATATAACGAGTTCCAGCGCGTTTTCCATGCTTCGTAACATTTCTGGAAAGCTCCTCAATTGACCAAAAATGGGTTCGTTTGACCACCGATTTTGTTCTAGGGAATAAAAGTTTGTTCTAGCGAATAAAGTTGTTCTTGCAACACGGCGATCGTCGCGATGAAGGATCCAGTTACGAGCGATATCAGGGCGCACCCTGTTGTCTCGTTTTCGCTATATTTCGCGTACTTGGCGATAGTAGACTTGATTTACGGCTTCATTTTGACCTTCGACATTGTGAGCTTTGGCGTTTGGTTTCCGGGTCGTATTGAAAAAACCAGCTCACATCGCCTATAATAACTCGATCAAACAGCGTGGGATCGTTTTCCATTTGTTCCAAACAGTCTTCTGCGCGTTGCTCTTGATTTTGTTTTTCCATTTTCGTGACGAGCGCAATCACTTTTGTCAACAATTGCTTCTTTGGACTGAGTAGACAGCTTTGCCGGTCTGCTTCGATCGGACAAAATTGGTGGTTTCATTTGATGTAGAACGCAGTTGACGGCCGAATAAGACGATAATTTCGCTTTGAATAACCGAAAAGTGTAGTTGACAACCTAAGGATGTCGAAAAACATGTTGGCTTTAAATTCCTTGTGACTATGAGCTCTATTACATGGCGCTATTGGAGCGCAAAACTATATGAATTCAACATCGAATATCCCCTAAATTTACAGTATTCGCTTCTATCGACTACTGGCTGTTTGCAGACCTCAAAATGGTCACCCGCAAGAAATTTTGCTCTAATGAAGATGTTCTCACTAAAACAGATAAATCTTGAGCAAAAAACTAAATCGTCTACAAATTATATTTCACATACAGTATGCCAAACAAACCTCGCCTGAATGGTGGTGTTAAGTTTTGTCCGAAGGCAAGACTTTACCATATCTCAAAAGTGTCTCCCACCAACATCAACCAACTGATTGGACTTTATCAGATATAGATCTGGTAAATAAACCATTGACCAGATATTCACCACGCGCCAAATCTTGGAAAAGACCCGTGAAAAGAGCATCGCTACAGATCACCTCTTTGTCGACTTTAAGGCACGTAAAGGAGCTGCCACTTCGCAGTTATGCCTGAATTCAATATCCCCACATATCCTATACGGCTATTTAAGCTGACGCTGGACAACACCAAATGTTCGGCCAGTATCGGGAAGGACCACTCGCTACACGCCTAATACCTTATTAGCGGAGTGAAAACCAGGTCTTTCCGACCATATCACTAGTCCCACTAAGAATGAAAGAAGCGAAAACTAGGGCTTTCTGCTTGCAGTAAAAGATGGTAGACTGAAGACTGTGCCATGCCAGCTATCTAATTGAATAATGAATATATCTTGGACTGAAAATATAATGATAAGTAGTAACGCGTAGGAGCCATTGGGCTTACTAGCCTAATGAAGTAATACTACCTTGGTTCCATTAGCTTCCAAATCGTGTAAACTGTTATGTCGGTATAGCAGCTTCCTCTTTTTCCCTAACTAGACTTGATGTCTTATCAGCCATTATCATCTCAAGGTGCAGAAAGCATAATATAGTTTACTGGAAGAGTGGGCATATATCTAAATATTAAAATAGGCAGTGTAAATAAAGGTATAGAAATATAAAATAAAAGTTACTGGTAATGTTTTGGAATGAGCACATAGTTCCCATACGTTACTCAATTGACCATCATGAATGTGCCAAGACGAGACTAAAAAACAGGGTATCGGGTTTATATATATATACTTTAAGAGGGACAATTATGTTAGTCAAGGTATAGTCAAGCAGATTCTTTTTAAGAAATTTTGTATAAATATTAAAAAAAAAATTTACCAGAAATATACTCCCTAAGAGGAGAGAAAGAGAACTAGCTCTGGTGATACAGCTATTTTTTGGAAGAAGCTACGGAAGCTGTAAAAATAATGTTGAGTTTCGGAATTTTGATAATCATCTAGGATGTCTGCTATCAAGGTAGATTATCAAATGATGTTGATAAGGGATAGGAAGTGGATAAATAGCGAATGCTATCAGTCAAAAAACGGGTCTCATTTTCGAGTAAGTGAAGTCTATTTACTTTCATCGGTACCAAATTCTAACCTAAATCAATCCAAATGAAGTTAATACCATAATTAATATGCTGCAATTTTCCAGAAAATTGGCCTAAAATTTGTGAGGTTGTCTAAATTACTTGCAAGAATTTGAGGTAAAGTGAAATGTTCAGGCCTCAGTGAGAAAGGTGCCTCGTCGCTGAAGAAAAATTTGTTCGAAAATTCGCCATCTACTGTTTGTCATTCAAGCATCCAATCGACGTATGTACGGCGTTGTGAATGGTCCACTTGTTTTCAAATGTTGTATGAGGTGGATTTTATATGAATATAGCTGTAAGTCCAACTGCAAAAAAGGTCATAATATGCCATAGGGAAGTCCCAGCTCTTAAGAGCAGCAAGAAATAGACACATTCAAGTCTTCGTCTACACTTTCACTTATAGTAGCGATGAGGTGGAACGATCTAATAATATATATATAATATGCAATATTTATAACTGCTACAGCCTCTTCAAACTAGGGCGATTATGTGTTCCTTAATCTCCTCTCTAAGCACGAAATGTGGTCAAATTTGAATCGTCATTTTTTGTAGTAGATTTTACTAATTTTATGGCTTTATGCGGTTGTTAAGTGATCCATTTTCATAAACACCCGGAATTTAACTAAAACAAAACATGCTTGATTTGACAGTCATGTTTGACAGCTGTCAAAATACAGCTCTGTACTTTTGAAGCCACGAAGTGGGTAACTCTACTATTTAAACGAGAGCGGAGATTTGGTTTCATCCAGACTAATCTCATTCTTTACAAAATTTCCTTGAAACTTCCATCTCTTTAACGTTGTTTAAGATCAGAGCAATAGCAAATCAATAAAATCTTAACCACATCTTTGATTTCACACTTAAATTTGAATTCAATTCGCGCCATACAATTTTTATGTGCCAATAAACCCACTTCCTGTTTTATGTATTAATGCCTTCATTATGAAATTTATGCGAAATGAATACATTCTTAAATCGCAGTCTAACGCAAAATTCCATTTTAGCTTCAACTAATTAACAAGAGAATCTTTTATCTGCGAATTAATTCATTCACGCGCGCATTAATGTCTCCGGGGAGCAAATAAATTCGAACCATGGACCAACAGTGACTTCAATTCATAAACAAGCAAACACAAGGTAAGCATTCAAAGAACGCTTTATACCGTTAAATATGTCGTAAATTCAGAAAGCAATTTGTAAATTTTACTTAAACACCCCAAAGCAACAGCCGCCCAGCACAACACAGCAGAGCGCAGCACAGTAGAGCGCAGCTTAGCAGCACTCTCAGCAAAATTGTCGCCAAATGGAATTGCGAAGGACTGAACCTGGTTGTTGTTGATGCTGTATTAAGTATATTTATGAAATTACAATTCGTATAATGTTTTAGAGGATGAGAGGGGAGAGTGGAAGATGGGACAGAAGGCTAAGAATACAGGAAAACAACCACCACATCGAAAGTGTGGTGTGCTTTGGTTGTCGACAGCCCTTGTGCCTGCTGCGTGGTGGTGGTGGTTATGAAGGTGTACTCGTAAATGTGTGTATGTGTGTGTGTTGCGTGGAGCACCTTAAATATGTACGCAAATGAACACTTAACACCTGTAATGCCCCGCAGCGGCAGGACAATTTAATGACCACAGAAAAACGATAACATTGGAGGCTGTAAACCTCATGCAAATACATAAACTCATACATACACATGTAAACATGCATACATACATATGAACAACACAAAAACCGGCGACTGTTGTACATATACAATACATACTTATACATAGTTGCAACAATTTAATAGTTAGCTGCTTTACGGCCTGCGCCCCCCCACTCTGGTGTTATGATGACGTTATAATCTAATTATAGCAAGAGCAATTAAATTTTCGCCAAATATAAGCAAGTCCACAGAAGATTAGTGCTTAGCGAAATATTGTAATCTGATCCCGATAAACTAATTTTTTATTGCGAGCTTTTTGGTTGGATAGGACGAATAGAGATTGTGAAGAAATATTGAGCTGATCTTGTAAGACGTTAGTTTTTTCCATTCTGTAGTGAAAAAAGTTACACCAGTTGAACAGTTCTAGTCCAGCACGATCCGTTCCTCCTCGCTGGTTCACCTGTATCTAAGTCGTCGTGCAGATTTCTTCTCTGTAATCACACCTTTGCATGTTGACTTGAGAAAATAGAGCAAAGTGCAAATGGGTGGCCTGTTTGGCTCGAGAATAATGAGTTAAATCAAGTTCAGACTTTTTGATCAATAAGATGGACATGGAGCAGAAGCTTCTGCACATTAAATTAATGATGAAGTCTCGGTCTCGGCGATATGTAAGAATGGAACAGAAAAGTTTTACTTACGAAAATATTGTCCACATACTGGGATGGAACGAAGGTCGACACGTGAGTATGTCTACCTGAATGAACGCGAACGATTAACCCAAATAAGGTAGTTGATAGCTTCTTCTGACTTAGACACAAAAGCTTAGAAAGCACTCAAAGGTACAACTACAGTTTTCAGTGGCTCTTCTGACTGCTCAGTGCCGTAGGGTTGGTGTTGGTCTACTATGGGTATAGAGGAACCTAAAAATATCAGCTTTATCCCTTTAGCGACATTTGAAGAGTTGATTGAACCTGAAATGGACCGCAATTTCAATTTTATAATCAGCAACAGAACCAAGATCACACTCATCATTCCCGTCCTCCTATATTGTGCGGAGACGTGAACGGTGACATCATTTGATGTGTCGGCGTTAGAAGTTTTCGAGTTTTGCGTAAAGTTTATGGTTCTTTGGGCATGTCCAATGGAGATTACCACAACCGATGGAACGATGAGCTATACGAGATATACAATGACAGTGACTCCCGGTAGAAGCAGAGGAAGAGGAAGACGTGCACTCTGTGGGAAAGATCAGGTGAAGAAGGACTTGGCTGCACTTGGTATTTCCAATTGACGCAAAACAGGGAAAAGAAGGAAGGTGTGGCGGCTGTATCTACGTCAGTAATAAATTAAGAATAAGAATATGAAATAGAAGAAGAAGAGAAGAAGTAGAAGAGAAGAAGAAGAAGAAGTAGAGAAGAAGAAGAAGAAACGAAGGAGAATATAAGAAGAAAAAGAAGAAGAAGAAGATAAGAAGAAGAAGAAGAAGAAGAAGAAGAAGAAGAAGAAGAAGAAGAAGAAGATAATATGTAGAAGAAAATAAGAAGAAGAAGAAGAAAAGAAGAAGAAGAAGAAGAGATGTAGAAGAGAAGAAGAAGAGAAGAAGAAGAGAAGAGGAAGAATAGAAGAAGAATAAAAAGAGAAGAATAGGAAGAGGAGAAGAAGAAGAAGAGAAATTAGAAGAGAAGAAGAAGAAGAAGAGAAGAAGAAGTAGAGAAGAAGAAGAAAAGAAGAAGAGAAGAAGAAGAAGAGAAGAAGGAGAAGAGGAAGAAGAGAAGAAGAAGAAGAAAAAGAAGAAGAAGAAGAAGAACAAGAAGAAGAGAAGCAGAAGAAGAAGATGTGGAAAGAAAAAATAAGAAAAAGAAGAGAAGAAGAAGAAGATGATGAGGAAAGAAAAAATAAGAAAAAGAAGAGAAGAAGAAGACTAAGACGGAAAAAATTAGACGTAGAACTAGAAGAATCAGTGTCAGTATCTGCAGCTTCATTCTTAAGGGCTTAGTGGGGAAAATTTTGCATAATTTTGAAAGTGAGTAGTCTTCTTAATGAGCTTTCACTGAATAATATTATTGGAGCCCAGTAGAAAGAATTCATACACTTTTCTTCAGTTGCATCTTGTTGCTAAGAAAAGAACTCGCAAATAATAGATTAAATATTGAGTTAGCCCTTAGTTTTGCTTTACATTGAAGGCTTTATGTAACATAAGTAGATTTATGCGATTTTTGTGGATAACTTTTTACTATTTCGAAGGTAATGTCATTATGTCAACTCTCGATCACAGGCTTCTCTTAAGGTTAATTCTTCGCCAGCCAAATCATTCACCACAGACAGGAACAGATGGTATAATCCGAACTATCGGGTGGATGCAAAAGAGCGTACCAACCAAGCAGTCGGAGCTTCTGGCTAATCACTATCTATATATGTGGTCTGACGTTGTCTTGATGAAACACAACTGCCCCTCCTTTTGGCTAAAGCTGAGCGCTTCTGTGCTCCTTCATATGTTCGAGTTAAGAGTTGGCCAACGGAGAGCAGTTCATAGTGAATGATCCACCAGAAAAAAATTGGACAGTCTTTTAATCGAGATAATGAAAATATGATCTCTAAGGAACTTGAGAAACTAAATCTCTTTTCATCAAATACTGTATGGAATTTGTGCCAAAGTGATTTTTTAACAAATAATATTATCGAAATCTGATAAGCATTATAATACTTAGTAATCACAACGATAAGCTAAATTTGAATCTTTCAAGTATTTAGCTTGCACTTCAATATTATAGTTCGTAGATTTCGAAATTTTTCTCACAACACTAGTTCGCATACAAATTTACTTGTACATTTCAGCTAAGGTGTAGGCGTGCCTTCAACTGAACAAAATTTATGGTCAACGCGAAAATAGTGCCATAAGTGTAAGTAAAGCGAGTAAGTTAGTTATAAGAATTTAGATATCCCATGTATGTACGTGTAGGTACACACTCATACATGCCTTCACGTGTCGCTCTTTATATTGAGTTTATTATATTCATTGCTACGGAAATGAAGCATTCAAAAAGTTAATTAAATGCAAGAATAATTACACCTATGTACGTTCGCATTAAAGTCTTTTCAATAAATTGAATCAACACATATTACTAGGAGAAAATGGTCAAAAACAGGAAAAGAGAAAATACAACAACAATCGAAAGTAGTATATAACAAGGAAAGAAATTTATGCTTTGGTTTTCATACTTTTATTAAGTAAACAATAGAAGAATGAAACCACAAAGTGATTAAAACAAACGCATTGCATATTTATTGCTCAAATGACAAGATTAAAAAAAGATTAAAATATCGGTAAGATTATTGATTGCTGTAGCTCTCCTGGTAGGTTGATATCTGAAAGATTTGGTTGATTGGTTGGTTGAACCTGAATTTAGTAAAACGCTTTTTGCAATAGGACGGTCCAGTCAAGGTCTACTTAGCGATTTTGATATTTTTTGAACTAAGATAATTTAAAAGTATTTGCCAAACAATTGCGATATAAAAAAGGTCCATTTTACCATATTTTAGTCTGAAGAGGTAAATTAAAATTGATATATCTCAATATAATACAGAACTCAGCATTATGGTTCTGAAATATTTCGTTGATCTGCGATGAGTAAAAAAAAGTTATGTTCCAAAGAAAGTTGATAACTTTTGTAAAAATGGCTATTTTTTACAAGAAGTTTGAACGCTTATATTTTTGAAACAAAAAATTCCGAAAAATAAAAAATTAACAACACTAACATTCGAGTATAACACAAAACGGATTTAATTGGTTGACAAATGCCTTTTCTACATACATTGTTGTGAAATCGTGGACCAAAAAAAAATTCTTAACAGACAGCAGGTTGAAAATATTACTCAGATTTCTAAAAATGGTATGACGTGGAAAACTCTCTAAAATAAAGCCAAAACTTACTTTCAAAAAACAAAATAAATCGTATAAATTTTACTCTATGTAACATCGATCACAATTGAAATCTGGTATATGACGTAATTATATTTCATCTTAATTTTTAGCACCGTCATCTCATTTACAATCTACTTTAAGGTTATTTTTTCGAATAAAAAAATTATATTCAATGAGTATCAGCTAATAACCAAGATATTGTTTTAAAAGATATAATGTGTGTTATTGATAATGGCGGATACGATTAGTACTCGGAGCAAGTTGGAGCTGCACTTCCCATCCATGCGGATAAAATTAAAACAGTGCTCCGGTTTGTTATCTGAAAGATTGGCACTTTTTTGTAACCAGAATTACTTAAAAAAATTTCTCACCTTTTCCAAGCTGTTTTGGGAGCCTCAATATCTCCCTTACTGAGAGTTTTGTATTTGTATTTTTTGTCCTCAAGACATTTTTTCTCCATATTTGTTTTTAGAAATATACATGTAAATTTCATTACTTATTAAATTTAGCACTCACCACATAGTCAACTCTAGTTGGTAAGTTCTGTACCTTGTCTTCTCCGGTGGAATTCCACAAAAATGCTTTCAACAGATTTTATTTGCCGAAAAGGAAATTTTCAGTGAACAGAAATTGTTTGGAAAAAGTTGACTTTGGTACTCAGTTAAACGCAAGGCCAGCATGTCTCTATTTGTTTTTCCAATAAGAAAATTTATTTCGGAAACGATGTGCGCACATATATTGAGTCTTCTTCTGCTTTATTGGTCTATACATCGCTTACGCGATTACAGCTGAGGAAACAACAGCGTTCGTTTTTTCTCTTGCAAATGAAGCTAATCTCTTCACTATCTAATTTCTCTAGCGAGGTGATGACTTCCTCTGTTTCCACCGGCGAACGGCATAAACTAGCCGCTGTCTCGCTTAGGAAATATGTTAATACTATTGTATATCTCATAAATCCCATATTTCTATCGTGTACTGTACTTGCTGTTGCCGCTGCGCCAAGATCCTTTAATCGTTCGCAAAACCCTTAATACCCTTATAACAAGTATCTGATGAGTGTTCTGTTGAACCTTTCTTCGATACTTTCTAAAAATTCTTTTTGATGTGGATTTGTGCCATCCATTCATAAGAACTCGCCGAGTGAGTCTTTCTCTCACCACAAATGCGACACCATATTTGCTGTTGTAGTGCATGTTACATGAGCCTGTTCGTTTCCCTGCTTGCCTCGACCAACAGTATTTTTGGCCGACGGTGGTATCGACTACATTAATATACAATCATCAGCTAATGAAACCAATGAGTGTCACTCTTAACAGTTGGGAAGTCTGCAGAATGGAAATGGGGTATCTGAACTATGTGTTATTTCGAGGATGCTAAGGATGTCAATTGTAGTGTAATGGGGTGTAGTCAAACTTCTGGTAACGCGCACCCGGGAAACGTGAGCAACGCTTGTGCAAGATGCGTTAATCAACCCGTGTGCAGCTTTGGGTCACGGCTAAAAGAGAGGAAGCATCAGTAGAATCACTCCGACTTAATCGGTTTAGGGATCCGCTGAAGTCTTATTGCAGCGTCTGTTCACCAGAGATACAGCTGCGAGCGGGCGTCGGTCTTAAAGCAAGCGGCTCGATATATAAATGTGTAGAAAAAATTTAAACTTACTCGCCTAGCGATGTTGCGCGCTGTGTTTGGGACCTGTCACGTAGAAACCAACTCCAATGGTTGGGCAAAGAAGGTATCTTTGGTACAACTTCGGAAAATTCAGCCTCCACAATGAAACATACCCTAATGGGTTGTGGCTGATCGACTTCGCCGAGCCTCAAAAATAAGACAGTCTGTAGTACAAAATGCCAGCACAGGAAAATACACCAACCTACTTGGCTGTCTCCAGATCGAAAAACATAAAACCAGATCAATCAAGTTGTGATAGGAGGAAGACATATCTCCGGTGTTCTTGACGTGCGTAAACTCCGTTGACCCAACATCGACTCGGACCACTACTTTGTTGCAGCGAAGATACGCACCCGCCTCTGTGTAGCAAAGAACGCCCGCCAACAAACATAAGGAAAGTTCGACGTCGAAAGGCTGCAATCACAACAGACTGCCGAGTGGTCTTCTACTCGACTTGCACTTCTGCTCTCTAAGAGCAATCATCATCAACTGGGTACACGGGAACTGTGGAACGACATTTCAAGTTCCCTAAATATAGCTGCAAACGAAACTATTGGATTTCCGAAAGGTCGCAAAAAACAGCTGGTGCTATGAGGACTGTCTTGGCGCAGTGGAAAGAAAACAGACTGCCTATCTCACAACGTTGCGATAGACCACAAGAGATTGAAGAGGGAAGCAAGATGCATGTGCAGACAAGAAATAAAGAGGTCGAGATGATACTCAGGGCTTGAGAAGTTGGCCGACAAGAGTAATGCTCGAAAATTCTATGAGAAGATACGACGGCTTATAGAAGGTTTCAAGATCGGAGCAGATTCTTATAGGACACAAAGATGCCAAGAGTGTCATGAATCCATGGAAGGAAAACTTCTCCAGCCTTCTGAATGTCAGTGAAATTGAAACACCCGGGGATGGTGAACCCGAAATCCCAATTGATGACGAAGGAACAGACGTTCTTCTACCTGACCATGTCGAAGTTTGAATAGCGATTGCACGCTTAAAGCACAATAAACCGGCTGGCGCTGACGGCCTACTGGCAGAGCTATTTAAACATGGGGATGAAGAGCTGACAAGGTGCATGCATCGGCTTCTTTGCAAAATATGGTCGGACATTACGAAATTTTGCTCGACGATTGGAATTTAAGTGTGCCCTCCCTAAGCCATAAAAAAGGCGATCCCACAGTCTGCACCAATTACCGTGGAATAAGCCTCCTTAATACCGCATATGAGGTCCTGTCGATGGTATTGTGTTAAAGACTAAAGTCCACCGTCAAGAAACTAACTGGATATTATCAGTGTGGCTTTAGACCTGGTAAGTCAACCATTGACCAGATATTCACCATGCGTCAAATCTTAGAAAAGACCCGTGAAAAGAGGATCGGCACACATCACCTCTTTGTCGATTAATTCGGCTATAATCGGGTAAGCCGGCAGTAAAGTAAGTAAGTAAGTAATGTCATCTGGAGTTATAGAACAGAGAAATCACTATAATTTAGGAAGCCTAACATCACTTAATGTTCTGGTTGAGTTTTTCACATCGACTGATTTCTAAGTCG
Organism: Ceratitis rosa; assembly: GCA_037013455.1. Lineage (NCBI taxonomy): Eukaryota > Metazoa > Arthropoda > Insecta > Diptera > Tephritidae > Ceratitis > Ceratitis rosa. The sequence goes on along the minus strand of JAWMAG010000003.1, from coordinate 17,638,788 downwards.
ATACCCGGGGACATGAGAATTTTAAGAACGTCTTTAGCTGGCCAATGTCAGCTATCAGGTATCATAAATATTTGATGGAAGAGTCACCATAATTTGAGAATTTTTCGACTTAAGGCGCAAGTGACTGGAGAATAGATTTAGGGTTGCCATTGTTAAGCAGCACTGAAACCATAAAGCTGTTTCAACTTAACCTTAGACTTTATTGTGTATTCCACACTCAAAATATTTTTTTTTAAATTAATGCGCACAATTTGTTTCTTATGGCTTTTGGCCAACAACACACATGTTGTATGCATTAATGTGGCTTGAGTGTGTAAATCAACCAAATGAGTGGTCTTTTTTATGCAGAACAGAAGGGAGAGAAATAAAAATAAAGGACGAGAGCGCACAAGCCACAATACAATAAAAATATATACACAAACAAAAACATTGCATACATATTGTGAGCCATAAATACTAACTCGTTGGTAGAATTTAAGCAGTATAAACAAATTGTGGTAAAACTTGAAAGATTTTATATTTTTGTGTTGCTTAAAAACAAAAAAAAAGTTTACTTCAAAGCTCGCAACAAAGAGTTGCAACGAAATTTGATTGTGTGAAGAAGGCACTTATGTATACATATATCTATGTATGAAATATAAAGATGACGATCGTATTTATGCAAAATAAAATTACTTACATATAAATGTACATATAGAGGGTTATTCAATTTACGTTTTCGAAAATAAACGTAAAAAAATGCATTTAAAATTATTTTTTTTCCGGAAGTTCCTTTTTATTATAAAGTTGGAGCCTTGTGAAACACCACACCATTGAAGGGACGACTTCACGATTTTTTGCAAATTTTGAGGTAAATTTTGGATCACTTTTGGGCACGTATTGGGTGGTAGCTCAGCTCAAGAATTAAAAAAAAGAGTATAACGATGTCAAAGCGCACGATCTCGGTTTCCAGTTGACAACGCCAAGGCGAGAGATTAGTTAGTTAATTATTTGGTTCCTAGGAAAAGTATCTACTTAGTCTAGTCTTTATCAGTAGGGCTAACAGCAGCTGTCAGAGTGAAATCATGTGCATATGACAAGATAAATCTGCCTATTGATCGAGGTAAACAGGACTAAGTTTTTACGCCTTCTAAACCGGACCTTCATAAGCGTAACAACCTCCGTAATAACCCGACATTGTTTTATGAGCACTCATGCTAAAAGGATGGGCTGCTTCTCAACACCGCAGCTGCAGGGACATAGATGAAGAGGAGTCGGTGGAACATTACCTCTGTCACCTCTGCCCAGTTCTCAGTGCAGTCCGTTACCATTTTCCAGGAAACTTGCCTTGCAGAGGTTGCCTCGGTAGGCATCATTACTTTTAAATGTCAGACCAAGTGGCTTGAGCATTTGGAGAGGTGAGAGGAATCTTCTTAACAAGACCAACATAGGTATCACAACGTGTCAGTAGGCCTAATTGCGCTGGATCAGGCTTCCGTGATCAAGCAACATGTTAAACTAACTAAGACTTGAGATTACGCTAGGACATTTCTCTCGCAATAAAGCTTTATTCGATCGTGTTGTGCGGCATGTAGCGCCATCTTGTTGAAACCACATATGATCCAAGTCGTGTTCTTCAATTACAGGACAAAAAAATGGGTTATCATGGCCATTACGCTATGAATTGACAGTAAAAGTCTCGCCGTTGTTGCTTTCATAGCGCTAAGGATCAATCCCACCTCCGCACGAAGGAGCGCACCAGGTAGCAAATCCATGTCTTGGGTGTAATGTCCTCTCTCCAATTATTTGAGGATTCTTGGCTTACTTACGTATCCTCCGAGTGGGAAAAGTACCTCATCGCTAAAGAAAAATTTGGTAGAAAAATCGCCGCTCACTGCTTGTTGTTTAAACCGATCGACTTTATATAGCAGAAGATGTAAGTTCAAGTCCATATTTTGGCCATGAGAAAGTCTTACCTTTTGAGAACGTCGAGAAATAGTCCCATTGGCTACAATTTTACTTACAACAGCGAAGTCTGAGGTGCAACGAGCAAAACGATGATGCACGAGCCTCACATTATCTCAAGCCGATCTAGCCTCTGCAAATTTCTTTAAAACTTATCCGCATGCTTTAGCCATAAACTCTTCTTAAAGCACGAAACGTGGCCAAGTTTGAATCATCATTTTTGTAGAGGGTTTTAACAATCTCAATGCGTTGTGCGGTTTTAAAGTGATCCATTTTCATAAATGCCTGACTTTTAAATAAAACAAAACATGTTTGGTTTGACAGTTGTCAAAGTACAGTCGAGTTTTTGAAACCACGAAATGGATAACCCTTTATGTATATGCGTTTGTATAAATATAAACGTTTGAGTACGATGCAAAAGTGTTAGCTTACATTCATCCATATCGGTATGCGTGTTCATATATTTGTTTGCGTATGCGGGTATGTATGTACATGAGTGTGTGTGTCTTCCAACAGCTGTTCAACGCCATTTCGCCTTTGGTCATAATTCAAATTTGCAATTTTCTATGCAAATTTGTTGCAGATTTCCGGTGAATAATGCAAGAAAGCACCGCCAACGCCAGCGCTCTCAGAAGTAACAGCAACAGCGGTAACCGTTAAAGAAGACTAAGGAGATGAAGAAGAAGAGAAGAAGATGTAGAGATGCAGGAGCATCAAGTTTCACCATGTGTTACTTTCACCACTTAAATATAAACATATATGTATGTCAATATGTATATATAAGTATATGCATGCATTTCATACACACTGGTATTTCAACATACATACATTTGTAAGCAGATCAGGATATTAGCATTTTATGCTGCCGCCCATCTGGAAGCGCACCAAACAAAAAACAAGTATAGGGAAAACAACAAAATACATACATAAATTTACACAATCATGCAATCTTTACTTTTATATGCATAATTTTGTATGTTCAGGTTGTTACCATAAAGGAATTGTCAAGTATGGCATATGTGGTGGCTAATTTAAATAAAAATGACTCCTTCAGACATCTTCGTAAGACTTTTGAGTAGTTCATAATTTTAATTATTCAGTGACATTAAAGGCAACGGTTTTTTGTTGCTTTAATAAAGAACCATTTAACTGTTATAACTTTGTTTTGCTGCTTGTAAGGAGGGAAGTTTATTAAAACTGTCTGAGTTCTTAAGGTGAAATACAATGTTAGGTACCCGCTTACACGAATATAGGCGAGTAGTCAAGAGAATTACACCGGAATTTGCCCATGCTCAGAAAATAAAAGATCTTTGACTAAATATTTCTCTCGAAAACTTCTACTGCCGACTCATCGAATGTTTCCTTCGTCGACGCTTCTGATACGTACATATAGCAGGATAGCGAGTGAGCACCTAGTCAAGTATATTAGCTATTCGTCGAGAGAGGTCTTTAATTTTATATTGCCTACTACGCTCAACAAGGCACCTGTATTTGTTTTCAAGGACGACTGTAGGGGAATTTTCCTAAAAGAGGTATTATTTTGATATTCAAAGAAAAGTGTCATTTTTTGAGATAAAGGATCGGATGTCCATTTCCAAGGAGAAAGAATGTATGCCATTAAAAATGGAAAAAATGACCGCCACGGACCCTATCCGTTTTATGATATTTTCCAAATCGCAAAGTGACGACTGTATGCACTCAATAGCTTCTTGAAATTCTTCTTTGTGGTCTTGAATCGACGTAGGCCTGTTGGTGTAGACCTTCTCTTTCACTTGGCCCTAAAGGAAGAAGTTGCAAGATGTTAAATCACATTATCTTGAGTTTTCCGAGCCTCAGATGCGACAGTTATGCTTATTGACGTAGCCATCGAGGTGGAAATGGGTCTCATCAGTTAAGATGATTTTTCGGTAAAATTTCGGATAATTTTCATTCATTTTAAGTACCAAATCAGCAAAGATAAGACGTTGTTGATGAACGGTCGGCTTGAACTCTTCTATTAACTGCATTTTACAAGCTTTAAGACGGATTTTTTTTTGAAAAATACGATATAACGACCTTTTAATTGGTGCTGATATTGGTTCCTCAAGGAAATTGTCTACAACTGTTTAGGCTAAAAATTCGGCGGAGCCAAGTTAGCATACACCAGTCCTTGTACTGTCTTTTTCTACTTAGCACTGTAGCATATTTAAAGGTTACTCAGCTCACCTCTAAAGTGGTAACTCAACCTACTACAATATATTCTGACAGCCAAACTGCCATAAAGTCTTTTCAAGCCAATTACAACATGTCAAAAGTCGAAATAAAGTGCAAGGAAATCTCAAACAAACTTAAATTCGGGTAGAGAGACATTTTAGGTAATTTCGATCAATCAACTAGTTAGTTAGAGGGACAACAGTCTTCGGCAAAGTTCCTGCTAAGGTCGGTTTTCACCAGACTTAACTGGTCAATGATCGAATAAATGAGAACTAACTCTCTACTCCTTGCAAACAAGGCCTCCGTGAGCATAAATATGATCATAACAACTGGACACTGTTTTATGGCGACTCATGGTAGAAGGATGGACTGCTTCTCAAACGACGTCTACCGCAGATGCAAGGACATATAGGGGAAGTAGTCGGTAGAATACTACCTCAACCACTGTCCAGTGCTAAGAACGGTTCAAATTGGTCTTCTATAAGACATTTCAAATCGAGAATTTTGTGATATAATATAATTTTTTTCGATAAATTGGTGGATGTTTGCTTCCTTCTCTCCGTGAGGTGTAATGACATATTCGAAAAAATCATTTCATATAATTTACTTGAAATTCGGTACATAAGCGGCTTTTTAGCAAAAATAAAAACCATATTAATAGCTATTTTTGCTTTGTTTTAGTTAATTTTTGGATGATTTGTTTAAATGGAATACTTTTGGTACATTTGGTTTACTTTTATTTTTTTTATTGATTTATTCGTGAAGCACTTTGAGCAGCGCAGGAGTAAGCCATACATATAAATAAATAAGTAGATCAATCTTATCATCACGTATATGGTATATATATATATATATATATTAGGGTGATTCAAAAAAACAACAAATTTTTTTTTCTTCTTTCCAACATGCTTAAGAGTTCAATATAGATGTAAAAAGATCCCAGTTAAAATTTGAGCGCTTAATATTAATATTAAGGACGTCCGCATCGCACTTTTCTATTTCCCATAAGAATAACATAGGCAAATATTTGTTTGCGCCTTCTGATTTTTATTGCTTATCCATCGTAAGTCATACAAAAAATCCCTGCACATACTTTTGTAGAGAATTGAACGCTCTACAAAAAAGGTCTCACATGATTTTTCCGAAAACCTAACCAGCTGAAAGTTATTCGAGGTCAAAGTTCAATATGCTGAAAATTTGACCGTTTGTAATGCATTACAGTGAATTCGATGAAGTTATGGAAATCATTTATCAAAGTTTTATGTTTTTCCTTAATGAAGGCGTTCAGAAAACCTTTAACTTCAATTCTATGGAGTAATAAGCCCAGTGAAACTCATTGAGAAAGTTTTTCGAATAAAAATTTCAGTTTATTTTGATTTTTAAACGAAACATTCTCTTTGATATTGAGGATTACTAACATGAGGTCAAAATTAAGTTGCATTTGATTTTTTTAAGGAAATAATTTATTATTCAGCTCATACAATGATTACAAGTAATTAATTCTTATATGGTAAATACTTTATATTATTATTATTGAAGATTTCTTTTTAAGCAATCTGGGTAACGTTGCCGATGTTCTCGTACTACTTGTAATAAATACTGTAGTTGCTCTTCATCTTTGGTGAGGTAGTTGTTATATTCTTATTAAAAAACCAATCAAATGAAGTGTTGTACTTAACATGATTTCGAAATTTCTATAAATAAAAATTAGAAAAATAAAAATTTTTTAAATAATGTTAAAAATTTTTTATGAAACTATTTTACTTCTCCAAATTACTGCGGAAAACTTATGAAGATTTCCTGAAAGCCTACATTAAGGAAAAACATAAAACTTTGATAAATGATTTCCATAACTTCATCGAATTCACTGTAATGCATTACAAACGGTCAAATTTTCAGCATATTGAACTTTGACCTCGAATAACTTTCAGCTGGTTAGGTTTTCGGAAAAATCATGTGAGACCTTTTTTGTAGAGCGTTCAATTCTCTACAAAAGTATGTGCAGGGATTTTTCGTATGACTTACGATGGATAAGCAATAAAAATCAGAAGGCGCAAACAAATATTTGCCTATGTTATTCTTATGGGAAATAGAAAATGCGATGCGGACGTCCTTAATATTAATATTAAGCGCTCAAATTTTAACTGGGATCTTTTTACATCTATATTGAACTCTTAAGCATGTTGGAAAGAAGAAAAAAAAATTTGTTGTTTTTTTGAATCACCCTAATATATATATATATAAATCTTATCTTATCTTACAAAAGTTACCGAACTTTATATTTAAATCATACAACATACAGCGCCATCTATTGAAAATTTGCAACATTAAAAAGATACATTCATCCTCTTTCAAACGCACCTAACTTCATGTAAGTCGGATGACAGATGTAAAAGTTACAGCCATTTCAATAAAACCAAAAGTGTGCTAATGGTTCTAAAATAAAAATAAGGAACAAAGAGCAAATATAAAATTTTGTGTCAAACTCGAAAAAAAATTGAAATTGAAGTTTAAAAAATTAAAAAAAAATTGAAAAAAATTAAGCAGCCGTAACCGAGGTACTGAAGAACATTTCTATAAATGACATAAAAAAATCTATGCATGCGCTGGTTGATCGTTCCAAACGTTGTGTTGAGTCAAATGGAACTTATTTTGAATAAATAATAACTTTCAAAGATAATATAATGTGTATTTTACTATTTTATATCCAAAAAGCTCGGTTATTTTTGGGACACACCATGTACTACCGAAATTATGGTATAGATGGGTCAACACCAGCGAACGAGATGATTGTTTACTTAAAATAAAGGTTGTGGTGATATGTGTGTACAAACCTTGAACCATCGGCAGAAGATTTTTACGCCAGTTACTGGAAATGAGTAGTGGCAAAATACCAATTGATCGGATTTCAGGACGGATTACATTAACTGATAAGCAGAGGAGGCAGACTAATATTTAAAAAAATTGGAAGTTCCTGGCTCGACTAGTGTTTGCAATCACTATTAACAAAGCTCAGAGGGTCAATCTATAGAATTATATGGTCTACATTTAGATATGGATTATTTCACCCTTGGACAATTGTGATTTGCTTGTTCTAGGATATGCCCATCATATAGAAACATGCGAATTGGACTAGGCTTTTATTAGTTATAACAGCGACAGGTCCGCCGTTGTCATTTACAATGATCCAAACACACCTCCGTCCAGTAAGATTATTTGGGTGTAATGGCCTCACTACAATCATTTGAGGATTCTCGGAGCCCCAAATACGACAAGTGGGAAATATGTCTCGTCGCTGAAGAAAGTTTTCTTCGAAAAAGCGTCGCCGCTGCTTGTTGTTCAAGCGCCCAAAATTTGTTTAAAATTTTACCAACTGCTTGATGCGGACAATTATGTGCACTATGATCGTCTCTTAAAGTACGAAATTTGGCCACCTTTGAATCACCATTTTTGAAGTAGGTTTTAATTATTTTAACGCTTTGAGCGGTTACTAACGATTCATTTCCATAAAAGCCTGACTTTTAAGTAACAAAAAAAAAAAACAAAATATGTTTGGTTTGAAAGCTAAGTTTGACAAAAGTCAAAATACAGCTTGTACTTTTGAAAACACGCGAAGGATAACCTCATATTATTGTACATTTATGGTAAATTAGGTTACTTATACGCAGTGGTGTCCTCAGAGTTTTCTTCATATAAATTTAAAATTGACAATACGGATGATTTCTTTCTAATGCTTTTCTCCTCAATTTAAAGCTAACGCCAGTACTTGACATATATGCATAACATATATATATATATATATATATATATATATATATATATATTACAAACATATTACTATATCCACGAAGCACCTGAGTGCCTTATTTAAATACTCGTACATAGATTGTCAGTCAATCAAGCAATAATTTGCTCAAACTAGCAAGCGGTATCAATAAAATTAACGATGTGTTATTTGAAGTGGATGCCGTGTTTGCTTAGAAGCATTTAAGTGTGCCATAAGTGCATATGTGAGTGTGTGTATGATGTACAGGTAAGCAAATAAATACGCATTTACATCTATGTGAACGTAAAATACATACGAATATACATATATTTAAGTACAAAGTTTGAGCAGCGAAAATACTGTAATTTGATTTATTTTGGAATTATCTAAACATCTAAGCGATTTAGTGATTCGTTAAGCAACCCTGAAAGTTTGGTAAGCGCAAAATTAGGCTGCTTGTATAGCGTTTTGCTTTACCCAAAGCACTTGCCGAACACTCAATACCTACCGACATACATATGTATGTACATACATCGCAACACCTGCGGTGATGCGAGTGAATTTTATGCCTAATAAAGCGTTGGCATTATTTGCTGAAATGCCTTTACTACTCAAGTAGGTGCAAAGCGTTTTATTTCATCGTCTACGGCGTTACACGGTGTGCTGCTCCCACATATTTCACATTGGCGTGTGAGTAAATATGCAATCAGTGAGATTTCTTCTTTTGAGTATGTGTGATGTGTGATTTAAAAGAGAAAATGAAAAGAAGAAAAATTCGCAAATGTGTAAAAGAAATCTACTCAATTTTCGTTAAACACGTGTGCAAATAGCACGTACGTAAACACAACCGTAGCGCGGTGGTATAACATGGATACGAGTATTTAAATATGAGAATTTGTGCTTACGCTGACTTCAGGCTTTTGAGCCTGAGCGGGTTCTGTGATTGATTTTTAACTCTTCTATTTTTTTTTAATACACTTCATTTATATCTATCTCTACTTTAGGCTCTATATTTGCTATAGACCAGTGGTTGCCAAAAATTTATCTTAAGAGTGTGTTAGTGAGGGAAGAGAGGATGCAGTGACAAAAGTTTCTTAAGGAAATTACTTTATTGGGAATTGATTAGTAAAATGTAATTTCATTGCATATAGGAGTTCGGTACACTAACCTTTACGCCCTTAGTTGCTTTTTTTGACAAATTTATAAACCAAAGTCTCAAATTGAAAAGTCGTTTCTATATACTTATACTATAGTGTTTGGTTGAACTATCTCAAAAACTGAGGGACCTGTTTGCGTAGAAACAGACCGACAGACGGACAAGGCTAAATCAACTCACCTATTTTGATCTATACATTATGCTGTCTGGGTTTTACAAACTTTGGATCCAAGTTAATATACTATATGTAAAGCCGAAGGCCATAGCAGCCAGTGCTTTAGTTCATAAGTACGATAATTATTGTATAATTATTTTTCTTTTTTAAAAATAAATAAAAATATACCACTTTATGTTCGCGCATATGCCATGTTGTTCCATCGATGTTTTCCCTGCGACCGATAAAAAGAGCATAAGAATACATGTGAGCAGCGACACCAAAATAATGCAATGAAATGGCGACCACTGAAATAGAGTAGAGTCAATTTCAGGTCAGATAAACCTGTTAGGCGAGATCCAATCAAACTAACACGCTCAGATAAAATGAATAAAACTCTACTCGAGAATCTTCAGGTCATAATGTGGTTCGTAGGTGTACAGCTAAACTTCTTAGTGTCTTCAAATAGTCTCGATCCTTATACTAAGTCCCATATAGGCACCTTTATAATCTTTCTTCTGACTATGTGATGACAGAATCACCAGTGTCTATGTAATCAAGTACGAACTTGTAAGTCGACAAGACGCTTCGTTCCAATCAAAAATCCGGAAAGCCAGCAAATTTTAATAGCAAACAAACTAGAAGCAGTCAGAGCCCGATACATTCTAGACCTGAAAGATTTTGTGAGAAAACATTTGTTCGGCGAATATATTGTAATATAATATAAAATTGGCGCTTTCTAACCGCTAAAGCGATTTTCGGCTGAGCTCTTCTTCCAATTTGTGGTTTTGCGTCTTGATGTTTTTCAAACAAATGGAGGGACTTGCAATTTATACTAAGCCTCCTCCGAACGTCTAATGATTTTTTTTACGAGGAGCTTTATTTCATATCCGAAATACACTCGGAGGGGTGGACGTTTCCTACCAAGGGGCGACCTCAATTAGAAAATTTAACTTAATTTTTTATTTAAATTAATTTTCCATAACTTTTGGATATTGGTGGCACCGGGATTTGAACCCGAGCCTTCCGAATGTCAGTACACAATGCTAACCACTCGGCTACCGCGGCCGCGGCGAATATAATACATATATATATATATAATCAGGTTTGCGAGCAACCGGCGGATAACTGAAGGTTTTTTGTGGGGAGTTTTTGTATTTTATGTTAGAAATACATTTGGGGGGCTTGACATTATTAGACGAGAGGCGATTGGTCATAACGTCTGAATGTGGAACCGATCGCGAGTTCATCGTTTCTTGCAGAAAACTTTCTCATCGGCTCTTCTGCACAGCTTTGACTCGTGAGTGAAGACGTTCCCTGCTCTACGATTCTGTGCAGCCAATCATTATATCGATGACAAATTACAATGCATCGTTGTCGAAGTTTAGGGCAGGATAGCAGGGAGAGGAAAGGATATTAAGGAGTGGGAAATATATTGATATATAATACCCATAAATGTATTCATTGAGTTTAATGGCTCTTGAAGAAGTTTATTAAGAAAATAAAAATAGTGCGGGATGACCGTTCCTACTTTTACTGTATGAATTTATTGGGTGGAGCTCGGAGGAGAGTCCCAGGTGTGTTAGTTGAAATTTGCCGGTTTTTTCGATAAAGAAAACACTTAATTTTCAGAGGGATTTTATTCAAAGTATTGACCATTGGCTTCTACACATTTCGCCCATCTCTCAGGCAAATTACGATACCATTCCAAAAAAACTTTTTCTCTTTCGAGGCGAACCATTCGACGAACCATTTTTCGACTTCTACAAAATTAGCGAAGCACTGCTCTGCAAGGGAGTGTCCCATCGATGCGAAAAGGTGATAATCGGACGGGGCGAGGTCTGGAGAGTACGGCGGGTGCGATAATATTTCCCAATTAAGTGTTTTTAATGTGTCTTTCACCAGTTTAGCGGTATGAGACGGCGCGTTGTCATGTTGCAAGATAACTTTGCCATGTCTTCGGGCCCATTCCGACCGTTTTTCGTTAAACGCATGATTCAAATGGATCATTTGTTGTCGGTAGCGATCCGTGTTCACCGTTTCACCAGGTTTTAACAACTCGTAGTACACCACACCACACTGGTCCCACCAAACACAGAGCATTGTCTTACGGCCAAAGCGATTTGGCCTTGCAGTCGAAGGGCCAGCTTCACCAGGGGAAAGCCATGATTTTTTTCGCTTCGCGTTCTCAAAATAAATCCATTTTTCGTCACCCGTGACCATTCGATGCAGAAAAGATTTTCTTTCGAATCGTTGAAGCAGCATTTCACAAACGGTTTTTCGATTTTCCATTTGTCTATCGTTCAGCTGGTGTGGCACCCATTTTCCATACTTCTGAATCTTTCCCATGGCTTTTAAACGTTGGCAAATTGCTCCTCGAGTCACATGTAGTGTTTCTGCAAATTTTTGTTTCGATTGGGTTGGATCAACATCCAATAACGCCTGCAATTTTCCTCGTCTTCGAACTTTTTCGCTGCACCAGGATGTTCATTGTCTGTCAAATCGAAATCTCCACTTTTAAATTGACGAAACCATGTCTCACATGTTCTAATCACTGGAGCATGTTCACCATAAGTTTCTACCAGCAACCGAATCCGAAAAAAATTCGCCTCATTTCTTCGCCTAATTTTTTTCTTTTGGTCGGATAATCTAGACTCCTACTTTAATGACATAGAGATGGTTTTCATGTTGATCTGTGCTGCTGAAGGAGGCTCTTGAGTGTATAGATTTTTTGCAAATCTGACCCTGTTTCGTTTGGTGCCACATTCTTAATCATTTTCGTTCCACTTCAAGAATCATTACTTTGGTATCTGCGTTCTTTTCGTGGCTCAACAATTTTTTTGCTTTAATACCTTCGGCACACAAATTGTATATTAAATATTTCCGCTGCTAATTTAGCACCGTACAAGGGCAAATAAAGTAAGAGTCAATTGAGAGCGAAAGTAAGAGCAAGAGAGGTAGCGGAGCAGGGAATTGGTGCCAGCAAATTAGACCTTAATCGATATTCGATTTAACGCTTGCTTAATCGACTTGATTGCAATTTATATCCTTACATCTATCAATACGAATATGCTGATGAGCTGATACTGTACGCTCGAAACGTTTGCATGCCGAAACTTTTTTTCGCGGTTGACCTGCTCTTCCTGCTTGGTATATCAGCAGCGCATGCAGGCGTGTAATATATATGTATGTATGTATATAAATGCATATTTACTTAAGCACAAATATAAATATATATGGATGTACATATATACCAATTAGTTTGACCTTCACTGGCAGTGAACTGGTTTCCTTCGCCCAATCATCCACATTTTCAGTAACAGGCTTATCAGCATCAGCAACGCGCGCCAAATTTACAGCGGCGATAAATAAATTTCTCAATATTATAAATACGTGTATGTAAGCATTTTCGTCACCTCCCTTGGGCGTTGCTGGCCATTGGTAGGGTTTTTCTCTCAAGCGCCTCACGCACGACCTCAACGCGCGTGGAGCATCCGTTTATGTGCCATTTCCGCTTTCGTGTCAGCGCGCGCGTTGGAGAAACATATTTGATTGGTGTTGCTTTTTACGAGATTATTGCTTTTCTTAATAATTTTATTGTTGTTATCTTTGCCATTTTCTTTTAATGTTTACCTGCTGACATTCACTGGCCGCTGTTTGGTAGTCAGCCAGCTGCTATTAATGACGGAAGAAATCTATTTTATTTCGCCATTATGTTTGGGAGTGCGCATTTTCCCGATTTTCTGTGAGAATTTGAAAAATATTTACATTTATATTCATACCACAATCTGCTTGTTTTTATTATAAATTCAGCCACAAAGATTCTATCAACACTTTATTGAATTTTTAGAGTTGTAAAGGAAGTCGCACGTTGGGTAGGCAGGGAAGGAATGGTTGGCGTAATAGTTAGAAAATTTAACACCCACAATGGAACTTCAGCAGGAATGTCCAACAGATTCATTGGTGGCTTTCCAAAATATACAAAACCATATTTGGGAACAAAAATCGATTAAGACGCTGGCAGCTCCGAGATCCAAATACTCGAAACAAGTTGTGTTTTTAGAGTTCTATTGTAGATGAGTGGACTCTCTGAATTCTTACCATTGACCATGACCTTCTCACAGCGGGGGTATATGCATCAGAAAATAGAAGGAAAATTTAATGCCGAAAATTTACTATTAAAACAGGCAGCCAAATTTTTTTTATTCGATTTGTGCGATCTCTCACTGAAAGCGCTTTTGTAGAATTCGATATGATGTATTGTGTTAGAACAATAGGTTATCTTCAAAATTTATTATAAATATATTCATTACAAAATTACCGCTATCATCGCCTTGAAAAGGTGGGATGCATAGCAGGCCTAGTGAGAACGATGTTGATAGTTCGTTATATTAAGCGTGGATAGGTTCTCTTCAACTAGGTATTTTCACTCGAGTGGTGGGCGCGGAACACCTACAGTTCGTGATTCTTACGAATATGACTGTCGTCCGAAAATTTCTCATTCATCTAAGATGCCGTATAAAAGCACAGGCAAACTGAGCGTCTTAAAAATCATTAGTTTTGAGGATCGAAAGACAACTTCTTTTCATGCTGCAGAAGACTGTTTTAAAATCGTTCATCGGTTCACGGTGTTTTTCCAAGTTTTGTCGCATAGTGAATTTCTCGTTAATTGTAGTTTTTCCAGGCCTAAAGCCTAGTTGATAAGGTCTAATCAGTTTTCGTTTTTCCCACAATATGCTCGAAAAAACTTTATATGCGATATTGAACACACTTACCCCTCGGTAATTGGCGCAGACGGTAGGGTCACCAGTTTTATTAATTTGTTCTCTGAGTCCATAATCCATTGGCAAGTGTCGTTCTTCACTTACTTTCCAGGCTGAAGTCATAGTCGGTGTTTACAGTGTTTCGAAAGTAGAGGTCCGCTATAACATGAGAGGCGCTACGAATTCTATTTTATATTTCTTCTAATCTTCGTTTACCGCACATCCTATTTTCGCCGATTTCTTTCCGGTTCAAGAAGTTGTCGCAGTCACCAATCGCTTAAAACATCCAATATTATCAATATGTTCGATTTATTCAGTGATTTAACCTTTCGTACAGTACGTTGTGCGGTTACCATTTTAATCTCGGCAGTTTGATGCTTCGGTCTTGAAATATTAGGTCAGATGTTTAAGTTATTGGTATTTTGGTATTTTGGCTGCAACAAGACAATGATCGGTCTCAAGGTCTCCTCGAAAATACGAACGTCCAGCATACTTAGTATACCCTCCGTAGATCCCCAAGTGAACAATTTGGTTGTTTGTGCTATCAGGGGACCGCCAAGTGTGGGAATATGATCCTACTCGCGCTTGTCCGCATGACAGCTAATATCCCAGCTTGCATATTTTGGGCGATGATCGTCACTACGCAGTATATTACCTTTGCTGATTACACCCGCTACTCGTCCGCAATTACTTATTAGTGTAAGGCTTATACATTCATTCACTCTTCGCAGCCTGTGACCCTGTCCAAGGTTTATAGCTAGCCCAGGGAACTCCTTAGACATATCCTTAATCGATTGTGATCTACTGAACGTCCCATCACATACTGTGACCAAGAACCACATGCTTCATTACAGCTGAATGATATGCAAGATATGCTTCAAGGTAGGAACCTGAATTTGGCTTTACCCAAATGATTAAAACCCATAACCACTAGAATCCGCCCCGATTTAAAGACGTCTTTAAAACCATTAAGTGGAGCAGTCTCAAAGCTGCTATGTCTGATTTTCTCTAGATACTCCGCTGCGTAAACTAATCCTCAAAAGTGCTAGAAGCATTTTCCCAATTCGGGAAGCCACTATAGAAGGTTTCAGATAAAATGACCGACGAGTTCTTATTTTAAATCTTGCCATCACGAAAATATCTCAACGATGTGGGCAGTTCTAACCTTGCGGTTTGATGCTTTACTATTAGGGGTGGTGCCAGGGAAAGTCTGGGCTTGACTCGTTGTCTTCGATGACATTGAAAAATCAAGAGTAGAAATTAGCTACGAAGTTTTGTTGTCAAATTAGCTCCTTTGAAGACTCTTTCTTCAAGAAAATGTGATTTTTTTGAGAGCTTTTGGATTAGATTTTCATAAAACAGAGAATTTAAAAAATATATATGAAATCTGTATTTGAGTGGAAAGAACGAGCTGCTACCCTATGGCCAAACGCTCAATTCGGCCCTCTACTGTCAACAACTTGACCGCTTGAAGGCAGCACTCGTCCAGAAGAGACCATCTTTGATCAACAGAGGCCGAATTGTGTTTCTTCAGGACAACGCCAGGCCACACACGTCTTTGGTGACGCGCCAGAAGCTCCAGGAGCTCGGATGGGAGGTCCTAATGCACCCACCTTATAGTCCATACCTGGCACCAAGTGACTACCATCTTTTCCTGTCCATGGCGGACACGCTTGATGGTGAGAAGTTTATACTAAGATGTCAATGACAATGCTCATCCTGGTCGCCAGAGTACGTCAAGTTCGGTCAATTGTGAAGGTTTTGCTCACTGTTATCTGCGACTGGAATGGCGTGGTGTATCATGAATTCTTGCCACAAGGTCGTACGGTCAATCGGGAATACCATCTAGAAGTTATGTGCCGTTTGCGGCCAGCAATTCGTTAGAAACGCACAGAATTGTAGAAAAAATAATCATGGATTTTGCACCATGATAACGCACCAGCTCACACATCGATGACTTTTTCCTATTCCTAAAACTGAAGACACCGATGAAAGGAAAGCGTTTTGCTACAATTGAGGATATAAAAGAAAAATCCAAACAGAAGTTATTGGCGATACCAAAAAACGCGTAGCAGAAGTGTTTCGAGGATTGGGAAAAACTCTGGCATAAGTGTATTATAGCTGAGGGGGATTACTTTGAAGGGCACAAAATAGTTATTGATGAATAAATAAATACTTTTTGACAGTTACTTTCTGATCACACCTCGTACAGTCGAAGGGCTTGACCTTCTTTGCCGAGGGACGACCGAAATTAGAAAAATTATTTTTGGACGTTGGTCGAGCCAGAACTCGAACCCTTGCTTACCGAAAGGCAGTACGCAATGCTGTCAATGTCGTGAAGGTAATACTTTTTGGAAAATAAGGCATACATACAAGTGTAAACATGAATAATTCCTAAAAATGTTACATACACATTAATGTGTGAGAAATTACAAACATAGCAATGCCTCATTAAGTGTGCAAATAAAAAGCCTTTAACGCTTGAAAGGCGGCAAAATGATAGCAAATTTGCTTAGATGCACACGCTGCGTATCAACAAAACGCACGCATATCAAATAGAACCCTTCAAATGTGAATGTTTTGTGTTTATCTCGTTTTTTTTTTGCTTTGAGAGGGAGTGGATGTGAGTCTACATATGAATGTGTATACGTATGTGTGGCGGAAAGCTTGTGCTGAATTCACTTAAAGTAAAATCAAAATCAATAAAACGCTATTGCCGTCAAATGCCCGAAATACATATACATTCATAGTATGAATGCTTATAAGGACCCAGCGTAACGCATGGCCTTGCTGCACGACAAACTCTATTGGAGCAACAACAAACTCAATAGCTACAACAGCTACAGCTGCAGCACACATTGCACATTAGTTATATCAATTTTGACTAACCACTCACTCCGCTCCACTTCACTTCCCTTCACTCCACTCCATTCGACGCCAAAGCGAGCAACAGCAGTAGCAGTGAGATGAGAGGCTGTCAGCTGCGTTGAAGTGAATGGGCATAGATAGCAAACATAATTGCATTATTGGCTCAAAATTTCCAAAAACAGCTGATGACCGGCAGATGTGCGTCAGCCATGAAGATAAGCGCATGCTTGCATGTTTGTTGTTGTTGGTTTTTAGCTTTTTGCTGAAATTCATTGAGTTTTGAGCATTTTGTTTACCAGAGGACCACAGTACCATACATGGGATGTCTTGTATTTGAGCTAATAATGCATTCAATAAATCTATAGAAGGCTATACGTAAGCGAATAGGCTTTAAATACTCACCACACACACACGAACAAACACACACACACATTCACACCCACACAATGACTATTATTATTATTATCATTGGCTTAGAGAAGAAGACAAAGCATAAATGTTTGGCAAATAATTTAAAATCAATTTCGCAAACTGAATTCTTAAGTAAAATGTTGCTTTTGGGTGGTGGGGGGACGAAGCGGAAAGTCGGTTGGATTAAGAAACTGTATAGCATAACTTACGTGTAGTATGTATGTATGGTATATGGAGTAAAGTGTTGCAAAATAAACACTCAAATAAGATGGTCGTTGCGTTTAGATTGTTTGCACATTTTGAATGGAATCACTCAAGTAGCACTGATTGCTGCTTGACCGAGAGGATTTTGCATTTCATGCTAATACAAATACATACACGTAGATATGTGCATATATTTATCTGAATGAATACACAGCTGCGAGCTATGAAATAGTAGTGGGTACTAGAATTTTAGATATCTGCGAGCTGTGCATAATTCAAAATAATTTTAACATCTATTGAAATGCAAAGCATAATTTATTAACATAAATTATTACATACAGCCTTGACCAAAAGTATTAGACACCCCACTATTTACTGATTTTTTTGTTATAACAAGTGAAGTAATGAAGTTTTATTTGTAAATTAGTGAAAATACAATGAATTAGTGATAATAACATTAATATTTAGTAGGTCCACCCTTCGATTTAATAACGGCAGCAATTCTCTTAGGCATGCTGCATACAAGCTTTGCACATTCGTCCGCACTTCAAGCCTACCATTCGTTAATTAAGGCATTCTTTAAAGCAGTTTTTGATGTTATACTGTGTTCCTTAATCTTGAGTTTTAAAATAGCCCACATGTGCTCAATGGGATTAAGATCTGGAGACTGTACAGGCCAATCTAACAAAACAATGTTGTTATCTCTAAACCAACGCATCGTAGCCGCTGATTTGTGACAAGGAGCATTGTCTTGCTGAAATTGAACCCCATCTAAATTAGTATCGCCGAAATAGCGCATTAACGAAGGCAGAAGAACAGCTTCTAATACATTTATGTACTTTTGACTGTCCATGCGACCCTCGCAAATGAACATTTCGCCGACACCATCAGCAGCCATGTAGCCCCAGGTCATAATGCTGCCTCCTCCATGCTTAACAGAGGGTATCACACAATCTGAATGATATTCTTCCCCAACTCGTCGGCTCACGAACGTCACACAAGGTGTTTTAAATATCTGTAGAAAAGAAAAAATAATGTTTTCATAAGATTTATATTATGTCTTCAAAATTACTCTAGGGTAAGAAGCTATGGCTGTTAATACTTTAGGACGATCTTAACTAAGCTTACCTCGAAGTTTGATTCATCAGACCACAGAACATTCGACCAAACTTCTTCCATGAAATGTTGGTATCGGCGAGCTCATTCCAAACGGCTTCTTTCGGGGCTTACATCCTTTTAAACCTGCTTCCAGAAGTCTTCTTCTAGCTATTCCAGCACTAACTGGTTTACTAAATTCATCCGAAAGGGCAGCTGCAAGGGCAGAAGAACATTTTTTGCGATCCTAGAGAGACTCGCGTATAAGTATTCGGTCTTCTCGTTTACTGGTTAGACGCTTTCTTTCACTTTTTGATTTATTATTGTGGGATTTCGTCTCCACAAATCGCCTGATAGCACATTGGACCGCGCACCGCGAACATCCTACCAAATTGGTAATCTCAACCTGAGACTTACCTTCTTCACTTAGAACTTGAATTCTAACTCTATCATCGTAACTAATTTCGCTTTTTTTAGGCATTTCGGTAAATATGAACTGTGTTTTATAAGATTGGTAACTTTTCACTGAATGTAATTAACACTTTCACTTTCAAATTTTAAATGCGAAAATATTTTATGAATTTCTCAAAAATGACAATTTTTAGGTTTAGCTTACCCAGAGTGCTATGACTTTTAATATTACACAATTTATTCGTTTAATCAACAGTTAAACACCCAGGTAGAACATTTACAAAAAGAAGTGGTAACTTTGATTACCACATTTGAGAATACTTGTATTTTAGTGGGGTGCCTAATACTTTTGGTCAAGGCTGTATGTCGACGATATGTTCATTTATAAAGATTTGTTTATTATATAAAGTAATAAAAATTTTTTTAAAGGAACAATCTAGCATCACCATAATTTTTTATAACAGCAATACAACGTCTCTTCATAGAATCTACTAGACACTCGCATCTTTTCAAGGGTATGCTCTGCCATGCTTCCTGCATTAAGGTCCAGAGTTCGTTGTTGTTTTTCGGTTTAGCACTTCATACGGCTTGCTTAACGTCTGCACAGAGGTTTTCAATGGGATTAAGGGCAGAGGATTGAGCTGTCCCATCCATGACTTCAATACCATTTACTGGAAACCCCTCCTTTGCCAACCTACTGGTGTGTTTCGGGTCATCGTACTGCTGGAATATCCATTTCAGCGGCATGTGTTCTTCGGCAAATGGTCTCTGTATGAAAAATAGCCCCAAACCAAATTACTCGAACCGCCATATTTCTATGTTTTCGTGGTGAATCTGGGGTCGTACTCAGTATTAGGTGAATGTCTTACATACTGGCGGGACCCTTTACCACCATATAGAACTATTTTTGACTCGTCGGTCCACAAAATGTTGCGCCATTTCTCAATCGGCCAATTAAGGTGTTCTTTGGCATATTTAAGACGTCGTGCTACATGATTTTTTTTTAAAGCGGTACTTTTCGAGGACTTCGGGCATAAAACTTATGTTTACACAGAAGTCTTCTTACTGTATGAACACCGCAGGGCAGGTTCAATTCACTCTTAATCTCCACAGCCGACATTGTCGGTCGTGTCCTAGCGCATCTTACCACTTTTTGTTCAAAACTCTCTGAAAGAATCCATCTTGCAGCCTTTTTCTCTTTTTTTTTTTTTGCAAGTAATAGCATTATATATAATTGTGGCTGAACAGCCGACAAGTTTTTCAACTTTCTTTTAGGTCTTCCCGGTGTTTATTAGATACCGGATCCATTTCAATTTTTCTTCACTGCAGTGCTTCCCGCGGCCCACTAAAAGTTGCACAGTCCTATTTTTTCACCTTTTTTTTATTGAATAACAAATAAAATATCCGGAAACTTACTTTTTGTATTTGTACAAATAAAAATTTTAATGTGAAACTTACTTTTTTACACCAGCTCACTATTCACTACTATTTCAATGCTCGCAACTGTATATACCATACTTACAAACATATATGTAGGCTTGGGTTCTCATATCTTTCAGTTCAATTTGCATATTGTATTTTCAAAATTTCATTGATATTCAGATAAACATTAAAATGTTCGTTGCTAATGAAAATGGTTAAACAAACATACATATATAATATTCTGTACCAATGCAAGTATATGTATATGCAAATAGTTATAAGCCTTTATGTTTGAAGCGCAAAAGATTGTGTTTAAAGTTTCGTCTGGTACAAATATTGAACACATGAATTTCCTATTTAAATACAATCAACGTTAATGTTTCAGTATGTGAGTTTATTTACACATACATAAACATATTTATAAACAAATGTCTGAGATTTTATATACTCGTACACTGCAAATTTATATAGGAATACTAAATCAATGGCTAGGACATGTCTAAATAAATTCCGCCAAGAATTAAATATGTGTATTAGGGTGTTATGAGGTTTCCATACAAAACTTCAACCTTCTTAACCTTCGTTGAATCAACAAAACCGCACATTTGCTTCCCCCCTCTTTGCTGTTTGGCGCCACTTGGAAATACCAAGTGAAACAAGGTCGATCCCCACGTGATCCCTCCAACGGTTTCTCTTCCTCTGTTACCACCGTCGGGTAAAGCATTGGATACTTTTATAGTGGGGCGCTTTCATTCAAACGTAGCTGTTGTCTCTTCATTCGCTGAACTAAGTTAATGCCATCGTATATCTCGTGCATCTAGTCGTTCCATTGTCTGTAGTATTCGCAGTTCCCAACTCGTAAAGGGCCATAAACCTTACGCAAAACCTTTCTCTCGAAAACTCCTAAGGCGACTCAACAGTTGTTGTCATCGTCCATGCTTCCGCACTATATAACAGGATGGGAACGAAAAGCGACTTATAGACTTTGGTCTTCGTTCGTCGAGAGGAGAATTTTACTTTTTAGTCCCCCAATGGCTGGCATTATTATTCGACGAGCTCGAAGCTATGTCTGTCAATAGTGTCGTAGATGTTGTAAATGCACCGAATGTGCATTTGATGACAGAAGATATTTTGTCTTGCCCTCGTTCAAAACTATACCCATTCGCTTCGCTTCGTTTCCATGCTGACATATGGCCATATAGTACCATATATGCAATGGACGAGAAAAAGACGGAAAGGAATAGGTCTTTGTAACATGTGCTTCATTGACTATATGATGGAATCGGAAACTCGGACTTTCCGAACCCTTCTGGCACATGAGGTATGGCGGCAATGTGGATCGGAAACTCGACATTTCCGACCACGCCGACTAAATCAACGACAGAGTGAAGCGGAAACTAGGTCTTTCAGTCCACATCACAACAGGCGCATAATACGACACCAGAACAGAAGAGAGGGCATAGTGCGACGAATGCCTAACACTTTTAGGACTGGGCTCATCGGACAAGAGCTGATAAGCAGCCACAATTTGCGTTCTTGCAACGTGGTAGCTCCAACCGCAGTCATCAAGGTGGAAGCTAATGGACGCCTCCATTTAGTCCGGGCGTTAATAGATGCATGTGCTCCAATATCACTGATATCTGATGATTTGGCCGACGATTTGGGGCACTGAAACAGCCCAGTCACGAAGAGAGCTAGCAGATGCTTGGCACCCTCCGTGATCAGATAGCCTTACTTGCATGTGTACTTGAATTAGTGCGGCAAAAAGCCAAAGGTCAGCCAGTTGAAGTCCCCAATGCAGGGCCTGACACATGCATACAATTAATTGAACAGATGCTTCTGTGTAAGTTCATAATTTCAACACCTCATGGAGGCGTGCTATTCCTGCTTCTCTGCAATTTAACAGTGAATAAAATCTGGGTGGATCTAGAAAAGAGGGGAGTATATGTTAAGTTTAAAAGGGACCAGTCACTGTCTTTTTGGCATACACGACAGCAGACGGGAGTTACCATCCAACGATTACTATATAAGCTGCCAAGAAGTTGAGGAAGGACAGACTGTAGAACATCTGACTGACTGACTGATGGCTCGTTCTGATTACAGTGCAACGAAAGACGTTCCATGCATTCGAAGGAGATGTTTTTGGCCAAAACGTACGGCTTTACCGGCGCAAATCGGTGAAATGCTTAGAAATATGGTTTTAATTCGAATTCTGACCAATAGTACTTGGCGACAAAGTCTATCTCCCACCTCAAAACCAACACCAAAATTTCGACCCTTCAGCGACCGCAATAGCCGAGTGGTTAGCATTGCAGGCAAGGGTTTTCCCAATTGCGATCGCCCCTCAGAATGTCAAGCCCTTTGAGTATATTTTTGGCTTGAAATAAGGACCCCTTACAAAAGCCATCAGCCGCTCGGAGGCAGCTTAGTATAAACTCTAGATCCCTCCATTTGTTGGAAAAATAACACAACACAAATCAAAGGAGGAGCTTGGCCGAAAATCGTTACAGCCGTTTCAAAACGCTCCCAGCCACCACGTGGAAGAACTGTTTCCGGCCAGTTTTTGCCCCTACCGTGACAAGAAATCTATTTCCAGTCGGCAGGACTCAGCTGAAGACTTGATGTGATGCTCAATCAGTCAGTATAAGGAAATTGTGGGGCGACATTCCAAACTTCCGACGTAACGCAGTCGAAAAAAGAAATATATTTTCGAAAGAAAGGCTGGTATGATAAGGAAAGTCGGGTTGCAGTCGAGAGAAAAAAGACTGTCTTACAATTTTGCCACCGCAAACAGAGTAGAAAAGATAACGCGGTTAAAGAGAAACCCAAAATCAGTCCTATAAAAGTAATGCTCGAAAATTCTATGAAAAAATGCGATGACTTTCATAAAATTTTATGTATGAACGAGAAAAACGTCTAGTAAAAAATATTAAGATGATACTGAGTTCATTGAGGAAACACTTCTCTAGCTGCCTTAATTGCATTGATTATGCAGAGGATATGGCGAGCCCTAACTCCCAATCGATGTCATGGACGACCTATCAGACAACTATGATGAAATTTGAATATCGATCGCGTCCTTTAAGATGCGTCAATTAAAGAGCGGCTGCTTTGTGTGACTTTGGTATCACCGCAATACTCATATAGTTGCGTAAAGCTCCAACCGAATCTAAAAGGACATCTTTCAAACTCTACATAGTAAATTTTTCTAGAAAATAATAAGAAAAGCACAAGTGAAAATAGAAGGTGCAATCTTCTATAAGAGCCTGCAAGTGCTGGCGTATGCTAAAAATGTTAATAGCATTGGCCTCAATAACCGCACCGTTTTGTTTTCTCTAGGCTGGATGACGTAGGGAAGCGAATGATTTTGTTTTTGAAAAAGGACATGACGAAATGCCTCATACTAGTGGAAACCAATCTCAGAATTATTTTGCACGTAATTTGATATTTAATTAATCTCTTTTTATTTAATTTTTAGAATTCACCGTTATATCTATTACTCTCCCAGTTTAAAAACAACTTAAATTTGCTTGCACTTCCTTACCGTAAACACACAGCTTACTCTCTTGTAAACTCATAGTTTACTATTTGCCTCTTACACCAGTGTTGTCATCAATGAGTTATCTATTCAGCTTCGCTCTTATTCACCCTTCACTTGCTCGCATACAGGCCTGTTTGAATTGTTTTTGATATCGAAGATTTGATTTAAGCGGTCTCTCCCTATCATCTGGCACTCGAATTTAGTATTTTTTCCACAGTAAATAATTAAATAAGCAACAGAATACTATTCTCACTTTAGATCTTTAGAGTTGAAAATGTTTGTATACAAACTTTATGGATCAGGGCATACTAATGCTTATGTTGGTTGCACATCTCTAGAGCAATTAGTAGTTAATTAACATAATTAAATATTTACGCAAATAATAGATACAAATAAGAATAAACATATGTAGAAATAATCACCTACAAATATTCTAAGCCGGCTAACATACGGGTACAAATATATTTACTGTCGAATTTAATCTCAACACTTTGTCGATAAACAAATTTTCATATGTTGTGGTTTTATGAATATGTACACATATATATAGGAGTATATATATATATTTAATATATTTAGCCGAATTCTTAATTAAAATGCATTATATTACATAACAAACAACTTAGGTAAAGTAATTTTAAGAATATAAAGGGTAATTATCTGAAATATTATATATTTATTATCTTTCGAGCACGATCATTGAAAAGTTAAATAAAAGTCATCAAAGTTGTGTACAATTTTTTGATAGTAAAGAATTCAATCAACATTTATTTACAATTCAATAAATCACAATTTGTTTTACCATAAACGACTAATTATTTTACAACTTTCAATCTCCACTATTTTCACCAACGAGGTTACTTTATTTCTGAGCAACGCTGTGTTGACCGCTCTCTGATATATATCCCTGAATGCTCGTACTCAGCTCTGGAAGTTTCTGGCATATCCCTAGGATATACACGTTCTAGAATGTGCTTTAGTTACCGACATCTCTATTTCACCTCACACTCGTATTTTGAAAAATATTTCGTTCGTTTTAACGTCTTATTTAAGGAAAGAAACATTATTTTGGAGAGGGTGGTAGATAGTAAATAAAAACGTCTTTCCTCCAGATCATTAGAATATGTGATTTTTACCCGCAATTTATTTCTGCATTTTTTTTTGCCAAGTTGGCAGATTAGAAAGACGCTGTATTATTTCATAATTCATTAAAATTAGGGCTGGCTTGTTTTGAGTTTAGATAGAGTTATTACTTTTAATAAACTTTGCTTATTTCTGGCAGCTAAAAATGTGAATAGTGTCTATGGTACTGATGCTGCAGCAGTCAATCATTCGCAATTTTTGTTTCGCCGATTTCGTTCCGGTAATGTAAAAATGTGAAAGGTTACTGGTCGAAATTGTCGGTAAAATAATGGATATCGTCAAACCTGACCAACGAGCGAGCCTAGAAGCTAAATCTGCAAAAAAAAAAACAGTGTGGAACAATTTGCAAAAGGCTGAATACATAAGAAGCTCGATGTATGGGTGTTACATGAGTTAACGAGAAAAACATCTTGGACCGAATTCCTATCCGCGAATCGCTGCTGAATCGTAACAAAATGGACATATTTCTGTAGCGAATGATGGCTGATAATAAAAATTAGATAACTTACAGCAACGTCAAACGAAAACTATCGTAAACGAAAGGCAGTGAGCCGGCACAAACGGTCTCCAAGCCGGGATTGATGCAAAGGAAAGTTTTGTTGGCTGCTTGGTGGGATTGGTAAGGAATCATCTACTATGAGACTCGAACCTGTACTGTCAGCAACTGGTGTGGTATTAAACCCTGAGATATCATCTCCACAAGCTACGTAAAGTATAATCGGCTGAGTGCAGAGCGCGCACAGAAGATGACGAAAAGCTAGAGCACCAACTTTTTGAGTGCCGAGCTTTTGTCGATTGAGACCTTTCTAACGATGATCTCAACTCCAGCCTTGCGGAGGTTGAAAGAAATTAAATTAGTGTAATAATATGCGATGCACTCAATTTGGTTTGCCATTTCATAATGACCAAACTGACTCCGGAACAGTGTTTGTAAATCGTGCACATTTATTACTGAATTACAGTTCGCATCGCGCGTAACAATTGGCGCTGTGTCTAACCACTTTATTGATGACTTTGCGGAATGATCTTGGTGTGAGAGTTTACAAAATTCAACTCTTGCAAGAATTGGAGCCGGACGATCATCAAACGTTTCGCATGTTCGGTGAATGAGCCAAACACGAGATGTCCACCGATTCCGATTCTCAAACGAAAGTTTTGTGAAAAATTTCTTCCAAAATGAAGACGGTCCCAATGTTATGTGACTTTTTCGTGTCTGAATTGGACGATGTTGATGTGGACGACCTTTGATTCCAACAAGACAGCGCTGCATGCCATGCAGTCAGAGAAACAATCAATTTAAGAAAGGCAATTTTTGGCGAGTGCATTATCCCGTGGGCCTGAGGCCTCGAAGATCGTGCGATTTTACACCCATTGGAAGATTTTTTATGGGATTATGTGAAGTCACTTGTCTACGCAGATAACCTCGAAGCGTTTGACGCCTTGGAAGAGAATATACGGCGCGTTTTTTGCTAACACCTGGCTCCAATTACTGCAAAGAGTGAACGAAAATTGGACCGCTCGGCTGGAATTTATTCGTGCAAAATTCAAATTTAAAACATTTTATGACAAGCCCTTATCTATATAATAAATCTAAATTCTTGACAATAATATTAAATTATATGCGTTTTATTTTTTCTTGAAAGCCACATGAAAAATTTAGAGAAAATTAATTTCCAGTAAATAAATTAAAATCACAAAAAATATCCAAACATCTCAACTATTCAACTGAATCTCTTTTCCACTCCCTACTGCTTTATACTTAACATAGATACATATTACATACACATATATGGTACAACTGTATGCATATTTCTTCAATTGATTTGTATTCAAAGTCCAGTCGCATTGGCATGCGATCGATGTGCACTATCAAAACCGTTAGTCAGAAATGAGTGTCCTGTCGAAGGGACTTTGCTCACTCACGATTCACTCGAACGAGCTGCCCTGGCTATTCAATAAATATGTGAGTAGTTGCATATGCACGTTTGTGTGCGCAATTTTTTTTTTGTTTTTTGACATATGCAGCACTTGAATGTGCTTTAATACACTTGAAGGAATTTCAATTTCTTTATGGTCCGTGTGCATCAAAAATCTAGCAATGCTTTTTTAAGTTTTTCTTGTTTTTTTTTTAGCACATACCAAAATTCATATGCAGAATGTGTGTGTGTGTGTATATGGATGGAGGTGTGTATGTGTGGTAGGATAAATTGTTTGCATATGCAGCAAACGTTTGCCGACAATGCAGATGTATTGAATAGAAGTGACGTGAGCGAGTGTTTGCCTACCAATCAAAGGCAACTCTGCCTCCTTGAAATTTCCGGTTTGAATATTTTTTTATATTTTATTTAGCTTACCAGTCAAAGCATAAAAGTGTATGCAATACTTTTTATGTTGTGTGTCTCACCCAAAAGTCAAGCGCACTCGTAATAGGCAGCAATTTAAATTTATTGCATTTTATATTAGTGAGTTGGGAAAATATTTTCTTTTTGATTTTGTATACATTTTCTATAAAACTTTAATTTTAACTAGTAATCTGAAAACAGCTGTTGAGTTATAAAATATTTTTAGTTGGCAACATCGATGAAAATGTTGATACAATCAACATCGGCAGTGAGTTGAGTTGATATGGCAGCTGGTCATTACTAGCGCACTGAAGCCAATATGTCTATTATGATACCACTGTGAGGCTAATGTCTTCATCTTCTCTATTGTTCGAACCATTTTGTATGCCTTATAATAGCAAAGAGATTGGCAATTTTCGCTGAGGCTAGCTCAACGAGACAGCCGAAGAAGTGTTTCCCGAGGAGCTTGTGTCACGCGGATGTCAAGGCTAAACAGCGACAGAGCTGGTAGCCCATTCTTTATCCGTGAAACTCTATTAAACAGAGGCCTGTTACTATAGAGAACCGGTCTAGAAGAATATAAACGAAGGGATTAACAAAAGTTCGGTCAGTTGGTGACTTTCAGTTTGTTTTTGTTAAATCTAAAAATACCAAAACATTTGCAATTCTTTTATTAGTCTTCCTTTCAAATTTTAAAACGATCGGCTAAAATGAGGACAGGTCAGATGAAATTCCACCACCAACGTAAACAGATATCCGTCATGTGATACTCTTCGGGTTTCGGCGTAATTTTCAGCGAATACAAATATTCAGTGAATGCCAAATTGCATGGAATACAATTCCTAAGATCCGAAGATTCCAGAGCGGACATTTTTCCGTAGAGGACGATGACTTGACTGTAGCTCTGGTGAAGTCCAAAATTGGTGAATACCCACCAAGGCCAAGATCGACAGAAGAATTATTGCTAATGAATTGGGCTTGAATGCCATAGCTGTGTCGCGAATATTAAGTAATCATCATAATTTTAAATGAGACCCAAAAATTTGCTAAATTTTTCCCAAACAAATTAAATTCGAAAATGGTCAATCTAGCAACTTTAGTAAAGCCGTTGCTGGGGTCGAAACTTCAATAAGTTCAATAAGTGCGATCCAGAAACCAAGCAACAGTCCATGGGATGGAGTTCTACTTGGAAGATGCCGCAGTGGTCTAGTAGTATCGCGCTTATATTTATAGAGAACATCGGAGCGTAGATTCCACAGCCACAACCTTTTCCATAGAGCTTTGAGCCGTACGTAAAGATGGTTATGGCTTCCTCTTTGAGGTCGTTGGTGTTTCCCCATTAATTTCTGTTTGGGATTCTCGTGGAGAAAAGAATGTCGAAGCACATAAATACCTAGGACACTCTAAAGGAGCTGGACTACACCACCAGCTTCTTTAGCGTGTCCTATACTGCAGTCCTTCTAATGTTGAGTTTCATTGAATTTTATTTACTTTGCAGCTCGTTTGTTACTTACTATATAGGTCCAGAGAAGGGAAGTTGAAGAGAGTTAGCAGTGTTTTTTAGGTGGTCAATGGCTGTGCTCTAGTCACCTGGGTCGTAGCCGATCGTTGAACTCTCTATGACTTGCTCCTGAAAGTAATTTCCACGAGTTGCGGCCACCTCACCGTAACGCCTCCAGAACTACTTCGGTTTTAGATGAGTTAACATCCAGCCCGCTGCGGCGTTCCCAACTATTTATAGAGCATTTTGGAGCAGATCGCTAAAAGTTTGTAGGTGTCGCTGTTAAGACAAAGTCGTAATCGTATTCCATTACACCGCAGCCTGCGTAGTTCAGTTTTCTAATCAAAGTGTTTGCTCTTAGACACCAAAGCAGTGGCGATAAACCTCCTCTTTGAGGGCGCTGCCCATCTCTGCGAGGTTGATCTTGGTTTCTTAGAAAAGGTTATATAAGATTCACAATGGGCTGTTGGAGACCCATTTCTTCAAGAACCTCTTCTACGAATTCAGGAAAAATGTTGTTAAAAGCCCTTCAATGTCGAGAGAGATACCAAGCGTATACTTTTTCCAGGTAAGTCCTTTTTCGATGGACCCGACTTAATTTGTCCTTATACAGTAGGTGTCTAGCTTCCTCGAGAGGCTGTTTGGGAGTAGATTTTGGCGTATATAACTGACGAGCATCCATTTAAAACTTTTTTTGGGATTGACGTGGTTGGCTTTACCTCCTTGTGGAAAAAAATTACTTTCGCCCTGGTCCAAGTGGGGAATACTCGTATACCCTTTATGCAGATAAGCTTTGTAGTAGTGGGGATAAGACACCATCTAACCCTGGAAATTTAAAGGGTTGGAATGACTTTATCGTCCACTCACCTTCAGCGACAAACAATGTCGATGCTTTCAGAGATACACTCATTTTCCCTACCTTTGCAGTGAGTATTAGGGATTTCTGTGTGTATATCGGCATATCTGAAGAGGCTTCACCTGCGTAGTGCACTATGCCAGAGGCAAGATGCCTTGAAAGAGTCCAGGCATTATAAAAATAATTTATTTTTAAATACATTTCGTCCACGATAGACACTATTGATACCTTCGAATGTATTTCTGACAGGAAGACGAGGCATAAAATTGCATTTTTAGTAGTTGTAAAGAGATCAATGGAAGAGAATTTCAATCGAAAATTGCTTAACCAGTTGTAAAAGGCTGATTGCAGCTAAGGGTTCGTTCAAACGATTCTGAGGACGGACCAAACTGAAATAAATCCATCGATTTTAAGATTAAGTTGTTAGTCTCCTTTGAGAACGACAACTATTGTAAGAGATAACCCTGTTATCGTGGACTATCATACCCGATACGCTCTCAGTTAATAAATTAACAGTCTTCGTTGAGATTGTCGTATCGACAGACTCGCTTAGGGATCTAGCTTGCCTTTTCAATAAAAGTTATTACCTTAGATTACTAATTCCTGCATCACATGTAGTATTGTTGTTGTTGTTCAAACTTCTATTTCCCTGTTCGTTTAGCTAACACTTCGGTAGAGGCTCTACTGCTCTGTCCAGTACATAAAACTTATACGTCTGACGTCCGATTTGGGGACGACCATTCCGTAGAAATTTCTTATCGTGTGACATCTTCAATTTTATGCTGAAGAAAATAATAAAAGACGAATTCGTCTATCTAGGAACCGGAATAAACACCAATCTCGCGAACATATCAAAAGGGCTAAGCAGACAATTGAAGAGTAAGGTTCTCTCTCATCGTACAAAGACATAAGTCGCTCATTAGGATTCTCTTGTATTCGCTAAGTTCAGGAAAAGTCAATAGCTCCAAGGGCAGAGCAAAGGTAGCCAGTAACTTTACAAGCCGTCTCTTGGCACATTCGCAGGTTTGTGTGTACAGCAGGCTAACACTGATGCTGCTATGTGGCTGTACTCAAGTCATCTTTAACAGAAAATATCTCGACTCTATATTCAGTGCAACCAATGCCTGGGATAGCTGCCTGGCTATCAGAATAAATGTTGGTATCCTTTACTGAAACTGCGTTCAGAGAACGAGTAGCATATTCTATTGAGGGAGGAAGCTCTGTAGAATTCGCGCAATCCCAGGCCTCGGGACTAGCAGTAATCTGGTTTGTCTAAGCCTTACCCAAGTGTTTTTCAAAAAGAGGTATTATTTTGAAATACAATGAAAAATTTTATTTAGACAAATAATCGGATGTTTCATTTTAAAGACTACGCTTACAGGACCGTATCACTCTTGTGAAATCACCAAATCATAAAGTGGCTGCTGTATGCCCTCCAGAGCTTAACGAATTCTTTCTTTGAGGTCTTGTATCGACCTTGGCCTGTTGGCGTAGATCCAAAGGAAGAAGTCACATGGTGTTAAATCACAAGATCTCGGTGACCAATTGCGATCACCTCTTCGAAAAATACCACGGTCCAGAAACTTTTCCCTTTAAAGATAGATGGTTTCCGCTGGATCATAAGCCGCACCAAACAGTAGCACCTTGATGATGGAAAGGCTTTTTAACAATAAATCATGTCTTTTCAGAGCCCTAGATGCGAAAGCTTTGGTCATTGACGTGTTGGCATCGTGGTAATCGTTGTTGATAATCGGCAGGCTTGCGTTCTTATTTTAACTGAACTTTATAAGCCTTAAGGCTCAAGTTTTTATTATTGGACAAACCTGGGTTTTCTTCAACACTTTTGGCTACAGCAGTAACATTCTCAGTTGCTCTTGAGCGAGGTGTACATTTTTTATTATTCACATCACTAAGTTGTTCCAACAGCTCCATTTTTTCACCAATTTCTGGATTTCGGTCCGACAAGATGCTTCACGACGACCGAAAAATATTTTAGTTTTACGAACCGCCTCTGCCAGGTTTTCGCCATTTTGGCAGTGAGTTTTAATAATTTCAATGTGTTGTTGAAGCGTGTGACGTGTCTTTGCAGATACTGACGTAGTTTTTACTTGTCAAATGCCAAAATGTGACAGCTTCAACAGCGACATCTACCGGAATAGCAGATTAGTCAAAATAACAGCTCTTATTGGGAAACGCTTTAATAATGAAAACTTTGCCAGCGGTGCCAATAGAATATTAGTGGCGAGTTGCTAATATCACGCGTTTTAGTTGCTTCCATTATTCAAAATTGTTTAAAAATCTTTTGGAACATATTTTAGCCTTAGATGATAAGCTTCACTGCTGCTAATGCCATTCAAAGCTATCATATCAGTATATACGTCTTTCTAGCTCTTTTCTTAATTTTCGTCCACCAAGAGAGTTTTTTAAGTATCTAAAATTAGAAGAGAAAGACTCATCTCAACTTTCTACTCTAAGAGCAAAAAGTACTTTGAAAGGAGTCTGGATTTTCTGTTCCTTATCAACGTGCATACTAAGGTGCCAGTTACGTCAAAGTTGCCAAGAATATCAACAAGTGGATAGGAGAAGCGGTTATAGGTACATCACACACCGGGCTCAATATTTCAAATCGTCTAATGGCAATTTTGTAACCAAACCTTTTATACAATCAATATTTGGTTTGCATGTAAAAGCATTTCGATTTCGTTTTTCTCCCTTCTTTTCTCTTTGATGCCTGCGAGCATTGATCTATCAGCGTGTCCAGTTGGAGTGCTAGGCGTTTGCTTGGATTTTTGTATAAATGTGCGCATTGAGTCGTACAATTCATGCGTATGTACACACACACATATATGTGATTGTGCATATGTATGCGTGACATTCTAAATTGAAACGTAATTGAATTGCAATGAAGCGAGTGCACGTTTCGCTGAAATCTCTGCATGGATTAAGTTGCCGGACGCGACACTATGTCGGTTCCAATCTGCTGCCTGCTGCCTGCTGGCCATTGTCTGTTGCCTGCTGGTGTGAAATACTCTATAAAAAGTGTTACGCACGTATTCACATATGCACATGCGTAATTACTCTCTTGTGCATGTGTGCGGGTGAGCACTCAAAGAAGGTGGTATAAGAGTATGGTAAGAGCCTTTAGTAACAATTCAATTACTTTGTAAATCTTTCGGACATAATATTTCAATTAAGTGTGGTTTTAAATTTTTTTTTTAATTTTTTTACAACTTTTTTTTTAATTTCAAATATGTTACAAAAGACAAGAGTTGTATAAAGTGAATTTTTGGAGAATTAGTCAAAACATATACATATGTAGCTCACCACTCTTATTACCCTAAATGCTAACAAAAAGTGAGTAAAAAATAACAAATGAGCAATTTGTTTTCTTGTCTTTCAGGCAGACAACCGTTGCAGCATTCGAAACACGTAAATCACACTTAAACCTACGTGTACACCGCAATCAAAGTAAAGTTGCCATCAACGGATGACAAATGTGCTACGCTACGGTCACTTGATGACCGCAATAGGCTGTCATAGCGACATCGCTGTGAAGTAGTAGTGAAATGCAGCCGACAGTCGGACATTCAGGCAAAAGTTACACATACACACACGCACACACACACATATTAGCATTAAAATACAATAACAACTACAACTTTCCTTATCAGTCTGCTGCTCAGTATTCCGCATCGCGCATGCGCATGTCCGCTTCCTGTTGGAATCTAGCTAACCAAATAATAGTTATGGGAAATAAGGTGGGGAAAGTGTAGGTTTTGGCAGTTTCTATATTTAAATAACCTGCGTACTTGCAAAGCAAAGTTTTTTTGATATTATAAGAAGTATTTGATTTAAGCAATATTGGTGAATGATGGATTTCCTAGGTCTTAAGCCACACTGTTTAACTGCAATGAGATTTTTGATGGTTTTAGTCATTCACCTAAATCGCTCGATACTTAGGAGTTCTTTCCCATGGTTATTGGCGCATATCGGGACCCTTTTTATGGATTAGGCAGAGCGCACCTAAATTCCTGTCGTCGAGTATGTTGTTTTCCGACCATATTCTCCAAAGAAGTTGATGCGTGCACCTTGTCAGCTCTTCACCGTCATGTTTGAATAGCTCTGCTATTAAGACAGCTCCATTCGTTTTATTGTTCTTTAAGCGGACTGTCGCTATTCTACGCCCACGAGATTAAAATACTTTATTACTTTCTAAGAGATTACGCCTTTATGAGAGGTATGCCTATTAATCTATTCTTCAATTTAGAAGGTTCGCTCTGGCTTTTAGTTTTTCAGAATGAAATATTTAAGGTTATTCTACTTGTGTTGTTCTGTCCGGTGTATCTGCAACCTTTTGCTATTGGCCTCCGCTCCAGGGCAGTGTGGACACACGTTGGTTTTCGGTTACTGGTTTGTTAGATTTTTCGACTATCTTTTAGACGTGTCTCTCGGCTCTCCGAAAGAGTGGCGGTTAAAGCTTGGTTAGTCTCTTCCTCTATTTTCATGCCATGCGATACGTCTTAAATCTCACGTTCTCTCTACTGCTGGTACGAGTATATGAAAGGTAGTAACATATAGTGTATGCGCCATATTCAACCTACTGT
This sequence comes from Ceratitis rosa, assembly GCA_037013455.1. NCBI lineage: Eukaryota > Metazoa > Arthropoda > Insecta > Diptera > Tephritidae > Ceratitis > Ceratitis rosa. The sequence goes on along the minus strand of JAWMAG010000003.1, from coordinate 17,604,414 downwards.
TGAAAATGTCGATAAAAAAATGGAAACTGTCGAGTCTGATCATGATGTGAGCACTGCTTCAATTGCCCAGGAGCTAAGTATTGCACAAAAAACAGCTTAGAACCACTTAAAAAAGGTGGCTACACAAAGAAGCTCGATGTATGGACCGAATATTGGTGAAAAGTGAAGTACTTACAACAACGCCATACGAGAATAGGTCATGGTCGAAGGGTAGTGAGCTAATACGAATGGTCTCTAAGCCAGAATTGACGGCCAGGAAGACTTTGTTTTGTGTTTGGTGGGATTGTCAAGGAGCTGCTTTCTTGCAGGCACACTCTAAACTTGAACAGGTAGCAATCGTAGAAGCGCCCAGGTTCGATAAACAGTATAGGAATTGTGTTTCATCAGGACAGTGCCAGACCTTACACATCGATATTGGGTCGCTAGAAGTCTCTAGAATTTGATTGGGTATTTCTTATGTATCCGCCTTATAGTATGGACCTCATACCAAATAATTAAAATCTGTTCTTGTCTGTGGTGAATGATTTGGCTGGTGAAGTGTTTGTCTCAAAACAAGCCTGTGAAAATTGATTATCCCAATTTGTTTTCCACTAGCGACATGGTTTCTATGAGGGAGGCACAATGGCATTACCTTCAAAATGGCAAAAAGTATGATAAATAAGGACTTGCATTTAATGCGGTGATCATTGTTCATCGCGTTGTATAGTTTTTCATAATCTTCCCCATTAGACTGTACTTAATGCAGTGACTCTTCAGATTTTGACTTCCTTCATTATAAAACTGTATACTTGTTGTGAGCTGTAAAATGCCTGTAACTGCTCCGAAAGTTTCATCCTCTCTCTACACGTTGTTACATTTCTCGATTTTTTCTTAATCCGGTTTCTGAAATTGAGGATTTAGGTGTCTATTTCGATAAGACATTGTGCTTATCTTTCTATATTGACATTACTGTTTAAAAATCTCATGCAATGATAGCCTTTTTGGCGTAATTTGGCGTAATATCACTTCCTTTTCTGATCCTTACACACTGAAGGGTTCTCCTTTAATTTAACTAATCAAACGACTTCAAATGAGCCACGGTATTAGCTTTTGGATATTAGAATTACGCCTAAGGTATCTTGAGTGTGAGACTCTCTCTCTCCACACTCACTTGGAAGTAATATACTTCAATGGTTCTTAAGGAAATCAGGCGTGGAAGTCTTTTTCATTTTGGGCTTGCGAAATCTAGCTACTTAAAGTTCGCCACTTTAATGCGAAACCTAAGGCTAGAAAAAAAAAAAAAAATAATAATAATCGAACACTTTCATTGTACTTAATGTACGTATATTCAGAAGAGTATTTATTCCTTCTTTCTTCGTTTCGAGAAGTGTCTTTAACGGCGTGAAATCGTGAATAATTTCATTCGCTCCCTATAACCGTTGAGTGATAGAAACTCACATAAATTCTAAGCAACAAACTATCGTTGGGTTCAATTTTCGTTTGCAACGTGTGTCGCATGTGCAGTTACCTACTTGCCGCCGCAGTGATTTGCTGCGATTGCTACAACATTTTCTCTGTTGGGCAACACAATTTGACCGCACACGTTGCCTAAGTTGACTTTTATTATCTGTACTTTTGCCAAAAAACAAAGTTGCCATTCTAAAATAAAACATTGCGTGAACAGCCAACATATGCTGGCTTATAAATATAGTTCTATTTATGTACATATGTACATAAATGTATGTATGTATGTGCGTGCTAGACAAATATATATGTATGTTTGATATTAAATGTCCGAAAATAAATTCTTTTGTATAGTAAGCATGCCTGTGACACCATATCTGCATGCACGTGCCACAACTGAGCCACCGACTGACCCACCGCTCAACCCGCAACAGCGTACAGTTATTGGCTTTGCTGACGCGCATACAATGCTTTCGTAATATAGTGGTCAGTTCAGTTTAGTGTTGGCTTCTATTCAGCAAAATTTTCGAAATCTCGACACGTTCATGGGAAATATGATTTTTTCGCTAAATACTTCCTCTCAGCTCTTGGAATTACCATCGGAGCTCTTAAAATGAGCAAATGGCATTTTTATTTTTTTTTAATCCACAATTAAAGTGTGGAATGGTATTAAAAATATATATGTTTGTCTTGTGTCTGCGTATGGTGTAAGAATAATTTTTGCATGTGGCCAACTGGCCAAATTGGGTTAATAAATGACCAGTTTAGAAAAAAGCCGCACAAAAAAAGCAGCTAATATTTGGAGTATTCCATATATATTATAGTCTCAGTATGAGTCTCTATTTCGAATAGTTTTAAAGTGATTTTAAATGTGCTTATGCGATAGTAGCCGAGTAAACAGCACGCCGTTTATTCCTTCTATTCGCAGTTTGTCCAATTGCATATATCAAGTACAGCGAGGTCGTTCTCTACTTGGGATTTCCAACGAAGTGCGGGTACTGCATCGAAAACTTTCAAAGCGGGAGTATTCTTATCCATCCGGACCACATGACCCAGATATCGCAGCCGCTTTTACTTGATACGCTGGACTATGTCAATGTCGACGTCGGCAAATCTTGGAAAAGACCCGTGGATTTTAAAGCTGCCGCAGTCAGAATTGGGTAGGATCTCTCCGAGCCGTTCCAATGCCGATACCAAACAAGATTTCGGACTAAGCGCAACTTGCTGGTGAAAATTATACGAGCTGCAGAGCAGAATAGAGAATAACCGAGGCGCGTGCGTATCTTCGCTGCGACAAGATAATGATCCGAGTCGATGTTAGGATTTCGGAACGTACGAAAATCTAAAACAATGGATATATGTTTTCCGTCTACCACAACGTGATCGATATGGTTGTGGATTTTTCGATCTGAAGATAGCTATATATACAATAGCTTGGTGAACCATATTTCGGGCCCCGGCGAAGTCGATCAGTCTCAACCCACTTGAGGATGTTTCGTTGTGGAGGCTAAATTTTCCGACAGTTGTGCCGAAGTTACCTTCTTTGCCCACCCTGGCATTGAAATCGCCAAGCACAATTTTAACATCGTGGCGAGGGCAGCGCTGTTGATGCGGATCATGGTGAGATGGTGAAGGAGTTTCTCTCTCTCTCCATAAATCCAACACCAAATATGCGCTTTTTTATAAGGTCGCTGTATTATGTTTCACAGGGATCCATCTTCTTTCGTCCTTGTCCCGTCCATAGCACCTCTTGGAGAGCGGTGATGTTAGCCTTTAATTCGATGAGGACATCAACCAGCTGGGCCCAGTATTCATTATTGGATAATATTTAACCGAATAGACTACGTCCAGCGCGATGTGAAGAAAATGTAGCGGCCGTAGCTGAGAGTGTACACGAAGACCGTGGAGAGTCGATTATGTGCCGTTGAGGTATTAAATTGAAAGTGTACTAAATACAGCTTGTGCAAGAACTGAAGCTGTTCGACCTTCCCAAGCGCCATCGCTTCGCTCTATGGGCTCTTGAAAAGTTCTAAGAAGATCTGATGTTTTCGTGCCAAGCTTTGTTTAGCGATGATGCTCCTCTCTGGCTCAATGGGTATGTAACCAAGCAAAATCGCCACATTTGGACGAAGAGCAAGCTGAAGATTCAAGAGCTGCCATTTCCACAATCCATATTTCCTTAAAAATGATACCGGTGAGAACGTAACCGTCGATGTCGACTGTTGTCGCGCCATGATAACCGACTATTTGATACCTGAAATTGAAGCTCGATATCTCGACGACATTTGGTTTCAACAAGACGGCACCACTTCCAACATATCGCTTCAATCAGTGGATTTATTGAGAGAACACCTCGGTGGGCAGATAATTTCACGTTTTGGGCCAGTCAATTGACCACCAAGATCGTATTATACCACACCGTCAGACTTTTTTCTGTGAATATATGTGAAGTCTAAAGTCTATGCGAACAATTCCGCTTCGATTCTGCCCTTGGAGCAAAATATCACGCGTGTCATTCGCCAGTTACCAGTCGAAATGCTCGTATGAGTCATCGAAAATTATACTCAATGGATGGACTAACTGAGACGTAGTCGCGGCTAACATTTGACTCATATAGGACTTTTAATTAATTCTATTTTATTTATTTTTCTTCATTTCCAAACAGTTTGAAAGTCACTTTTTTCATTAAATTTTGGACGATGTGGCGGTGAGTGATGTTCAATTAAATTATATTTTTACACTTAACAAAGATTTATTATAGTAAGTTACTTCGCCAACAGCCTATGATAAAGAAACTATAACTGTAAATCATTCAAATATACTTTTCACAGATTGGTTTCAAAGTAAATTAATCAAGTAGACAATTGAAAAGGGATTTTCCTTTGCAGCAAAAATGTCCTGACACGAAATAGCAGTTGCAAAATACAACTGAGGCGAGCAATTAAAGCAGCCGTTGCCAACAAAGAGTGACTGACAGCTAACAGCAGTAACAAAAACCTTTGAAGATTACCAAATTGGCTTCGCTTTCGTGCGAATAATTAAACAAAATAAGCGGAAAGTTGCAAGATGCAGACGTAATCTTCCTTAGAAAGAAGACAGAGTGGGCGCCGCAAAGCAGCGATTGCGTAACGATTTTCATTTCGAATTGAACTTTTAATTAAAATTTCAATGGCAATGAGTAGACCGCAGATGTGTACCGCGAAATAGCAACAATAACAGCAACAACAATCACTTTGAGTGCCGCACAAATAACTAATACACAACAATAGTTCAAAGAAGCGCAGCTAAGACGGAAGAAATCAACTTTTCGTGCAGAAAACGGCTTGAAGAAATTTCGGCTGACTATGACTTAGGTGGGTTTGGGCTTGCAGCCGAAGGAGGAGTAGACTTCAGACCAGCCTGCGTAGCTTCAAAACGAAATATGTTGTTCTTTATAGTATGTATGTATGTAAAATGAATATTTTTCAAAAAATATTGGCCAAGGTGGGAGTGGCAGACAGGGCAGTGATAGTGTGAAGTTACCACCTTTCAAGTGGATTCTACATGTTTTTCCCAGTACAATATGCTTGGTTGTCTGTAAATATCTATTACACACAAAATTAACATGCAGATTGGCAATGGCAGCAGCCACAGCAACAGCAACAAAAAAAGGAAAATTACAATTGCCATACACAAATGTACAACACATAACCTCAAAGAGTTGGCCGTGTACGAAACAAAGGAAAGTGTTGAAATATAACTACGAAAAGGGAAGGGTGTGCGGAAATGGAGTGGCACTGAGTAGCTCCACCGACTAATAAATGAAAGAAAGAATTAATTAAAATTCAGCGGCATATTTCAAAACACAAAGTGTACGTGGCGAATGCAATATTTTTTCCTGCGTTATTCTCTGTTGTTGTTGCTGTTTTCATTTTTGAATTATTTTATTTTATTATATTATAAGATATTTGCGTAAGATAGACAAGAGCCGGAGTTAGTAAACTGAGAGAATTGAGAGATTTGAAAGTGGAAATTTAAGCAAAAAAAAAAACTCGAAAATTTCCAAAATGTGTTCCAGAAACTTAAGTTCATTGAAAATAATAATAATATAAAGAGTTATGCCTTATTTAAAGTCAACGGAATATTTAATATTGCGCTTTCTAGCTTATATATATAATATTAGTATATATTGTACGGCTGTGTAAACTGACGCTGGACAACACCTGAAGTGCAGACAAAATTGGGAAGGACCTCTCCGGGGCGTTCGGCATCAATCGAGGTTACGAGGTAGCGTGACTCTTTGTCATGCGATTTGAGAGCACTAGAGCTAAATAGACAAGGCTCGGTCTTTTACAAAAGTGTACTACTGCTGGCGTATGCAGATGACATTGATGTCATAAGCCTTCTCCAAGTTTTACAAGAGGGCGCGGCGAATGGGTATGGTAGTGAACGAGGACAAGACAAAATATCTCCAGTCATCAAACAAACAATCTTCACATTCACAGCTAGGCTGACATGTCTCTGTTGATAGTCATAACTTCGAGGTCGTAGAAAAAAAATGTCAACCTTGAAATATAATGCAGAATCACTCTTGCAAGCAGGTGCTACTCTGACCTGAGTAGGTAATTGAAAAGTAAAATCATCTCTCGATGAACCAAAACCAAACTCGACGAATCACTCATAACTACCATCATATTATCTGGAACAGAAGCGTGGACGGTGCCGACATCTGATGAGTCGGCTTTGGGAGTCTTCAAGAGAAAACTTTTGCGAACGATTTATGGTCCTTTGCGCATTGGATATGGCGAATACTGCAAACGATTTAATGAGGAGCTGTATATACGAGTAGTTCAGCGTATGAAGGGATAGCGGCTAGGTCATGTCAACCGAATGAATGAAAGCGCCCCAGCTTTGAAAGTATTGATGCAGTAAATGCTGGTGAAAGCAGAGGAAGAAGAAAACCTCCCCTCCGTTGTATCTTGATGTTTTCCCCAGAAATGGAGAGACCTCTGGTTTATGCTGAGAAACCCCCCAACGACCAATGGATATTTATGATAAGCTTTGATTTTCATGTCAGAAATACACTGAGAGAGTCTGACATTCCCAACCGAGGGGCGAAGGCGATAAGAAAAATTTATTTTGGGTTTTAGTCGGACCAGGACACGAACCCTGTCCAGGCTACTGTACAACCGACGAGCTACAATAGATAGAGAGCTAACTATTCAAACACAAACACACGACTCATGCGAATGTTTCTCCATGGTTAAGATCCTGGTAAGATTGGCCGTTACTCGGAATAATAGTAAGTGCCGAGATACTCGCATGAAATATGGCGTTTAAATTTTGCGCTTAATTGACTTAAAATTACAAAACCCATACCTTTAAAAAGCGTTTTTAATGCCAAGAAAATGAGGGACTCACGTAAGGAGGATTAATTCTTTTCTCCTCTTCACAGCTGCGTGGTCATATTATGCTATCTTTGCTAGAGTTCAACCTTGAATAAAACTCGATATCGTTACCTCGGAACTTGTCACCTGAACTACCTTGATTGTTTTATAAAATATACTAAATGGTTTGATAAATTATGAAGAAGAGGGGGGCCGGGTCTTCTTCATAGTTCCAGTAGATGTGTAACGAGTGAGCCTAAAGGCGCTTGGTTCAAAAACTGCCATTCAATTTATCTCTTTTGCCTTGGACTTGCAGCAAATCTGCGTCCAGAGAGCGGAGGTATGAAGAGAATTTCTTAAGTCGGATGCTTATCATTTTTCGTGCCAAGTAGTTGGAGAAGTTTAATGTTGAGTAATATTGAATATAGAATGGCACAATCGGTGTGATTTGCTGTCAACCACGCATATAATCTAAGATTAAAACTTAGTAGAAAATGCAATAATATTTAAACGACTCGGTCTCCAGTTTCAGTAAAAAATAATTCACTATCCTTATCATAACGTCGTTGGCTGGGAGGTTGAGAGTGCCTCATATTGAAAAATTTTGTATCGTGTGTATTGTATATGAAGTTTTTCGCGTTCTGAAAACTCCAAAATTTTCCTGCATTATATGGTAGGTAGAATAGATGTGGTGCACCACACCCCTGAGCAGTTAGGAGATTCATTGTGATACCACTGGGACTGAAATTGCCTCACACTGTCTTGTTCGTTCTGTAAAACTCTGGACGCAATAGTTTAATATAAGCTTTTTCCGAGATATGATCAATCAATCAATCGATAGTTGCAAACTCTTCCCTGTCCAATCCTTTACATCCACGTAAGGTCTACCATATCTTCTTTTTCAACCTCCTGGCAACTTCTGCTGTAGTCGTTGTATTGTTGTAACCGCAAAAATATTCCCCAAAGTAGTTTTTCGGGAATATTGCGGGAGTGACAGTCCTTGGCCGGATAAAAATATCCGAGTCGTTCCGGTATAAAGACGCGACTGTCGCGTGAACTATTGAATTTTTAGGGGTAAGTTCTTGAACCCCTAACCCGCAGGTGTATGGCATCCTTAGTCTTGTTAGCACTCATATTAGACTCTTACGTTATTAGTTATACATTTTAATAATTGGCCTGTGTGTTCAACACTCAATTCTGGCCACGTTTGTCTGCTGTCTGAGCAAGTCAGTGATTGCTTCCAGTGGGATGTTTATCAATTAAATATTTATAGGTAGCTAGAGGTAACTACAGGGTCCACCATTTAACATTTTTTTTTTTGAACTAGTGGTTATTTTGAGTGTGGTAACACTGATGTTACATCTGATTTGACAGAAAGTTAGTTTTATCCTTCCGCTGAACGAAAATGGTTGTGTATACGATGAGGAACGGGCAGATGAGCGCTTGGCCGAAGACCCGGAATTTTAACAAAAAATCATCTTTTCCGACGAAGCTCATTTTCATCTTGGCGGCTACGTCAATAAACAAAATTGTCGTATTTGGAGGACGGAAAATTCGCAAGTGATCGAAGAGAAGCCAATGCATTCTCAGAGATCCTGGTGCGGATTTTGGGCCAGCGGCATCATTGGCCCATTTTTCTTCGAAAATGCGGCAGGAGCCGCCGTTACGGTCAATGGCGAACGCTACCGCGCCATGTTAACGGATTGGTTCTTCCCGGAAATCGAAGAGGAGGACTTGCACAACATTTGGTTCCAGCAAGACGGCGCCCCGTGCCACACAGCCAACGTTACGATCGATCTTGTGCGCACTGTTTTCGGAAAAAAAAGTTACGTGGCGGACCCTGTATATATAGCGCCTCTATACGTGGATGTAATTGTAAAGTGATGCCGAACATAGCTAGTTCATCTGTCCCACAGTTACCCTGGATATCTCTGTGTACTGGAACCCATTGAAAATTTTTTGTTTAGTGTGGTTATAGTTCTGCCAACAGATCAATTCACTGTTTCATTATATTATCTTTGATGTGACCTTGAATGACTTTAGTTAGAAAGTTGATTCTGGTATCTAGCATTGGTTAAAAGACATCATCTTCTACTCGATTATCTAATTTCGATCCATTCCCATAGATGGTAAGCCCTATGTCCTTGAGTACTTCCCCCTTATACCGAAGTGTTAAATTTATTTCTAGATGATTGTGAATTATCTTCCAATTTCTCCCAGAGGCTATAAGTGCATATTCTTTTATATGTATAGGTGTATGCATTTGGTCCTTCGTAACCACTGCCGAGCTCCTCCTTCAATTTGTAGTATGCGTCTTGATGGTTTTCCAACAAATGGAGGGACCTACAGTTCAAACTAAGCCACCTCCGAACGGCCGATGAAGTTTTTTATGAGCTTTGATTTTCATGTTAGAAATACATTCGGAGGTTTTGATATTCCCTGTCTGGATCGAAAAAGAGGCCAAGTTTAACATTTATTTCAACTTCCATATTCGTTTAAAAATTCCTTAAAATATTCAAAACAAAACAATATTGTTTGCTATTGAATAATACGTATATTACATACCACACCCCAATTTAGCGTTTGAATAGCAATCAAAGTAACCGCAGTGATTAACCCATTTACCATACTTCATTGAAGACAATCAAATTAAAATTAAACAAAAAGAGCAATGGCAATGCAAATGGTCAACGGCGTTAATGGCTTGGCGCTGATTAGCATAATCAGCATAATCAAAATGACTGAAACATCTGCACTGACGCCGCAAGCACAAGGCAGCCGTTGCGACATGTGCGCGCCTAAAAACCGACAACAGCACGATACTCGTGGAATTCCCATGCGCCTATGCGAGCGCCTCCAGCCAATGTGATGGCAGCAGCAGCTTGGTATATGAGTTTGTGTGCGCTTGACTGAGAGTCGCTGTGCGGCCGTTAACACTCGGTGTTACATTGTAAATGGAGACAATTATTGTCACACATATGAAGGAGTGTATAATAAATTTTGGTTATTATTATTTTGGCGCATGGCAAATGTTATCAGGGCAATAGTGTCACATTGTATTTGATTATTTGTATGACTAAAGTGGATTGTTTGAAGCGTAGAGATGGGAAGTTTTTGCTTGAGTTGCGAGCTTTTTTGCGCGCAAAAATAACTGTAAATAATTGACGACATGCAAAAAAAATAATTTTTTTTCACCGGTGTTAACAACGGAACTGTTGTGAGTCCATTCTGATACTTTTTGTCATTAATAATAAGTGTTATGGACTTCCGAATGAACTCTTAGATCCCTTATTGTGAGCACTATTATCCAAAATTAGGCGCCGGGAAGTCGATCAACCTCAGGCCGTTTGGCCATGTTTCGTTTTGGAGGCTGAATTTTTCAATTGTTGTGTCAAAAACAACTTTTTTGCTCACTCTGGCGGGGGTACTGCTCATAGAAAGCGTACTTGGTCTCATTGTTCTTCCCTTCCGTCGGGGCATAGGAACAAATCAGCGGCATTGGAAAATTGTGCTTTAAATGTGAGTTCTGGTTATATGTACGCCCGTCCAGCGTAATGAATGCAAGTACTCGGCGATAGAGCCTCTCTCTCACCATAAATCCAACACCAAATTTGCGCTCCTTTATATGGCGGCTGTAGTAAATGTTACAAGGACGGAAGCGAGTAGCTAACCTTGTTCCATACATCGAATTTCTTGGACGGCGGTGATGTCAGCCTTTAATCTAACTAGGTAAATCTACTATTTTTTATCAACCAGCAGAGCAGCGGTACCTTTCCAATTCAAGGAGCAGCTATTCCAGTTACATGCCTTCAAATCGTGCTTCTTAAAATAATTGCGGGGGTCGCCATCGATAGGTGGATATCTCATTCGAGGTTTTGTTTTACTTTTCATTGGAGTAAATTTGTTAACTGTTGAGTCCCAGACCTTACGTATAACCGCACGAAAGTTCGTCTTCTCACTTTGACTCGTCCCCAAACGGATCTTGGTTGGCTGCCGGAAAACACTTAGTCTAAGACCGGAAATCGGGAGCTGCTATGTAAGATAATCGTTTCTGGCCACTCCCAGGAGAATGGCAGTCAAAAACTTTCCGCACTAGCATGAACTTCTCCACATGGTTCCGTCCTTCCTTTCATTATTTTTTTAAATAAAATATTTTTTCAGTTCTATGTAGTTAAGTAGTTCAGCATGACCAAGTTAGACTCTTCCTTGTTATATAATTATAATTATTCCTAATATATTCCGTTTGTCATTTAGTTGACAATTTAGACAATAAAAGTTGTCCCCTGACATAATAGCAATAAAATTTAGCATTCTATTTTCTACTTCATTAAATAAAGAAATCTGCGAAGAGTCAATGGTGCTGAAAGCCAAAGCTCTACTCTTGGCTCTGTTGTGTTGCAATGTTTACGTGACGTCACCTCAATATCTGCTTCCTTACTCTACTATATTGTTTATTGTTTATTGTTTATTGTATGTATTTTGACTTTGTGTTGTTTTCACATTGCATTTTTGCTTACAACAACCGTCCGTTTGTACAAGCCACCGTAGTTGCAATGCGCGGGTCGCTAGTTGTTATATTCGACGCTCCATTAGATTATTGTAAAATGCTAGTATTTATTGCATAGCCAATACGTGACCAATAAAAAATAAGCTTAATGTGGTTGGTTTGGTTTGGTAATACCGATACTTCGAATATGACAAACACAGCAACGCTGTAGTGGACCCAATGCCGCTTTGTCTCGCTGGCTGTCTGAACGGAGTTTTGATTGTAAACATATCCCTATAGGGAGAGGGTAGACTAGTATGCAAAAAGTCTAGTTAGTTAGTCTAGTAGTATTTTGAAGAAGAAGCTATACCAGTTGGTTAGTGTAAAGCAGTTCATCAGTAAGTTAATTTTTTTAATTGTGGTCGCCCCTCGGCAGGGAATGTCAAGCTCTCCAATTATATTTCTGACATGAAAATTAAGAAGCTCCTCATAAAAAAGCCACCAGCCGTTCAGAGGCCGCTTAGTATAAACTGTAGGTATCTCCATTTGTTGGAAAAACCTTCAAGACGCAAAACCACAAATTGGAGGTGGAGCTCGGTCGAAAATCGTTTCACCAGTAACGGTAGTTATACTCATTTCCACCACTGTTTTTGGTTGGCTTGAGTTTCATTCTCAGCAAAGTGATGCTTATCTCTTTATCGAAACAATAGGCGAGTGGTTAGAGCTTATCATTGTTGCAAATGAGGTTCACGGCTCGAATCTCACTGCGGTGAGGTAGAAATCTATCATCCCTAAATGAACTGGTATTTAACTAGTATGAAACTGACACATAGTCAGACAATTGACAGTTCGTAGTACACAAAGGCATACCAGGTGGTCTCCAGTTAACAACTAATATTTTTCCCTGCAGGGATATGCCAGTAAGTATTTGTTTATTTGTTTGTGGGTGTGTTGTGTAAGCGTATCTTGCTATTTTGTTTTGTTGCCACCAGCGTCGCCGCGAACATGACAATATGGTCTGCGGTGTGGCACAGACAATAATTACATACTACATATGCACATACATACATGTAGTTGTACAAATGCACAAAAGTTTGCTTGCCTGATGGCTCTTATGTCCAACACACACGTACGTGTTGTATATTTCTTTCCATTTGTTTGTATTTCGTTGTGGTTTTTGGGCATAACGCATTTCGTTTCGTCGTTTCGACTGCTCTCTTTATGTCGCTCTTGCAGGCTTTTAAAATTCACCACATTCAACATTTTATTTTAATTTGTGTTTGTCTGTGCCTGAACAAATTTACACGTTTCTATTTGTTGGTAGTAAACAGTTTTGAAAGTTTCCTAAAAGCTCTATCCATCGAGGGAATGACTTTGAACTAGTCCCAAGTGGTTATGATATGAGGCGTTGGCATCGCCTATGTGATTTTAATTAAAAATAGTGCGCCATTCAGGTGTTCTCCTAGCTGTTTGGCACCAGTAAGAAACACCAAGTGAAAGCAGGTTGCTCTCCAACTGATCCTTTCAACGGACTAGAGATCGTCCTTTTCCTTTACTTCCACCGGCTAGAGCAGTGCACCGAAAACTTTTCAAGCTGAATATTCTTATCCATCCGCATCCACATGACCTAGCGAACGCAGCTTTTGTCTCTTGATACGGCGAACTATGTCAATATCATCGTATAACTCGTACAGTTCGTCGTTCCATAAATCTTATCCAAAAGCTTTCTCTCGAAATCTCCAATCGCCGACCCATCAGATATTTTCATCTCACATACCTCCATACCATAAAGCAGGATGGAAATGTTGATTGACTTCGATTTTTGTTCGTCAAGAGAGGACTTAACTTTTTAATTGCCTACTCAGTCCAAAGTAGCACCTGTTGGCAAGAGTGATTCTGCGTTTGATATCATGGCTGACATTGTTGTTTCTGTTGATACAGGTTCCGACATAAACGAAATTATCTACGTCTTCAAAACCATAGCTGTCAACAGTAAGGTGAGAATCAAGTCGAGCGAATGCGATGACTGCTTGTTTGTTGAGAGGAGATCTTTCGTCTTGCACTTGTTTCCTCCCAAACTCTTACGCAACGCTTCCATATCCAGCCTCGAGAAAGCAGAACTCACTTCACGATTGTTGAGAGCAATGCTATTAAAATCATCGGCTTACCAAGAATGTCCAGTTCTTTAATTAAGTCGCTCAATAAGTGTGGTGAATGCGACAAAATTTTCAGAGATGGATGAGATTTATGGCTTAGAAAGTGTTTGAGGACCTCTTCTTTTTCCCAAACATCAACAGAAAGTTGGTTTTCTGTCCTAAAATGTGGGCGTAGAGACATCGTTAATGCAAAATGCAATGAACGTGAACAAGAGCATTTGACTATGAGAAAGCTCTGTTCGAAATTGTGTCGTGTTTTCTCAACTTGTTGATAAATCGACAAGAGTTTGACCATTTTTTGTTGGCTTAGTTATGTTTTCGGTGGGATTAAGACTCTGACTTGGCAATCCATGTCGGAACATGCTCAAATGCGCTTAGACCACTTCACTACTTTACCCGAGTCGAAAATATAGTTTTCTGTAGCACCTTATTCTGGCAAAGAAACTTAATGAAGCTACTTGACTGTCACCGGATCGAAAATCGTGCAACTACGGATAGTATACTTAAGACATGTCTCTAGTGTTATAGATTTTCGTAGGCTCTGGCTTTCTAACCTCAACGTGGATCACTATTTTGACGCAGCAAAGATACTTATTCAAAGTAATTGTAAAGAAGTGTGACAAAAATACGCTTTGGGGATATTACAATTAACCGTCAATATGCTGAGTATCAGAAAAGTGGCTACGCATGACGGGTTAGGTTACGTATACGCTCTGTAGTACCAGCAATACCAGGTCTAAGAGTATGAAATGAGCTTTGAGGTACGTTTATGTCTAATTTCCACATTTATTGTGATGGAGCTTTAATTTTTTTGTTTTAGGCTGGTATGACATTTGTCTAACCTATTTCGTATACATTAATCGATTGAACAAACAAGGTAAATTTTTTTATTTATCCAAACTTCAACTTTTGTGTCAGAAAGTGATGTTATGCGGAAAGTTTTAATTTTTTGTTATCATTTAAAGAAAAGTGGTGATAATGCTCTATCGGAAGCAATATTCAAAAGATGATTTATACTGTTCAAAAATAATGATTTCGATGTGAGAAATAAAGACCATAGAAGGCCACCAAAAAAGTTTGAAGAGGTCGAATTGGAAGAAATTTTGAACGAGGATAATATTTTGAGTCGCTATAAGCAACAAATGATCAATTTGAAGAACGCAGTAATCGAAAAACATCCAGAATGGGCCAAAAGACATGGACAAGTAATCTTACTACACGACAATACACCGGCACATAAGGCAAAACCGGTCCAGGATAAGATCAGAGAACTGTTACCTCACCTGCCATATTCACCAGACTTAGCGCCTTCCGATTACTTTTTGTTTTCCTCGATGGGACAGGCATTAACTGATCAGAACTTCGATTCCTACGAAGAAGTCGAAAATTGGGTGTCTGATTAGTTTTCTTCAAAGGAAAAATAGTTTTATTGGCGTGGTATCCACTAGTTGCCAGATAAGTGGCGAAAATGTATAGAAAGCAATGGTGTATACTTTGTATAAAGTTTGTTTAGTCTTCCATTTAGAATTAATCTTTCATACAGAGAAAAAATGCTCATTTCATATTTGTAGACCTGGTTTATTTACTTTGGAAACTTGTATATTTCTTACATAGAAAAAAAAAATACTTAAAAATCTTAAATATTCCTTGGAATTTTGCTCATCGCAAATTCAACACGAAGTTAACTTCCTAGATAACATTATCCTAGATAAGGACAACCGAATGATGAAGAATAAAGCAGCCGACTTATTCCCAAAAGTTTGGTAGAAGAAGTATAGTTTTGACTTTGAGTTATTACAAAATAATGTTTAAAGTTTCATCAGAGAATGGAAAGAAGGTGCGGAGCCAGTGGAGTAATCTATGATTGTTCATCATTAGGCACCTTTGATCAGCAATGGACAAAGAGCTAATTAACTACTTATATTTGCAAAAATATCAGCAATGTTCTTGAAACTAGAGGCACCATAAAAAGTGTAGCAGGACTACTTGGTCGTATGCAAAGTGTCTGCCAATACTAGGGACGAAATATCGTCTAAATAACATCCGCTGGGTCAACCAATTCAAGCTAACCTAACCTATGTTAGTGGATTAACTATTCGGAGAATATTACAAGCATCTTTTAACTTCAAACGATTTCGACACTGAAACCAATATGAATAAAATTCAACAAAATAAATAAAATAAATAAATACGAAATACTAATATTTTTTACCTTCATGCAAAGAATTGTTAGGCAGATGTTGAAAAGGCTTCATAATATTATAATTTTAATTTTAATAATTAATGGCCTCTGATATTTCATTTCATAGAAAAATCTAATATTAAAAGTCTAAAAATTCAAAAGTTTTAAAAATCTATTAATTTTTCAATTGTCTTTCACCCCAAAATATATTAACCAGCGATATCAAGCCACTATTTAAAGTATAAAAACTAACCTTAACGCATAGTGATCCACTTCAGCAATACTACAAAACACTGCTGAATTTCCTACAAGGTGAATGTAATATGATTTTCCCCCATATTGAGTACGAAGGTTAAAATATGGTTGTGGTCTTTTGACCAGTGCTGCTTGTTAGGTTCTCTTTATTGAGTTATTTCATTGCCATTGATCTGATTTCAGTTTTTTAACAATTGAAATTCTCAACATGATGTGCTCTGCCACAGTTCACATGCATACATATGTACACACTGTATATAATACAATAATAAATTTACTGTCAAAAATGACCGGGTACCACGTTGCTGAAAGTTTGAATTTAACGGTTGTCTTTATTACAGCAGTGAAAAAATCTACAGAGCACTCCACGCAGGGAATGAAATAGAGCTGTCGAAAATTGTTGCGTGTATGAAATATACACGTATATGCTAGAGTATGTAAAAATTTTGCTTGCACTAACGACTACTGACCTATTTTTGGGTATAATAAATAATTAAATTATTATCGCTTGTTGAAATTTGGACGGTGTGTGTGTGTGTGTGTGTGAGTCGTAAATTCGATTGAAAGAAAAGAGGTTATAGTTTTTTTTTTTAAATTTTTTAATTTGAAGCCGATGTCGGTAGGCGGTTTTTAACTGTTTTTACTAAAAGGTATCGTGAAAAGTAACCTCCTTGACCACCAGAATGCGTTATTACTGTAAAAATGGTTATAGTGCCTTGTGGACCGTTCATGTTTAGGCAAACAATCTAAATTTCCGTGCGATACTTCCCTTAATTTTGTTTTGACAGCTGATTGTTGTTGACGTGTTTGGCATCCTGTTGAGTATGGACAAGTACTTTGCATAGAGAAGTATTTTGCAGACCTTCCGGAAAATTACTTTTCGGACGGGATCAAGAAGTTGGAAAATCGCTGGAATAAGTGCATCGAGCTAAAAAAATATAATCACATTGAATAAAAAAAGGATGTTACTTTTCCCCCCACCTAATAGTTAGGAGATAAAGATCAGACGCATAAACCTGTGAGATGGATGTAGCAGTGCAGGGGAAGTAGAAAACTAACTGAAAGCTTAAATATAATAAGTGATATCTGAACATATATGGGGACATAGAGTCGCCTTATAGATCCGTATATATTAGTGAAGGAAGAGATAATTCATTATTTTTTGCAATAGATGGCTTTAGGGATCTGTTTCTCAAATTCTATAAGTTTCAAGTGGACTATGCAACATGGCGTTAACGGGAGAAGTCTTGATCACTCAACTCAACTTAGTGTATTATATAGTGTTGAGGAATAACCCACCCCCACCCTCTGGCAAGATCGAGGCGAACATTTGCAGGTATTTACTGGCTATAAGAATTTACTCCATTTCTGGTAAGGTGTTAGTTAAGAACTGCTCTCCGCCTTTACGAACAAACACTTGCTTGACATGATGTGAAACTACACCTTCTTTGAGAAGTTGGTAGTGAGGATCTACTTCTCTACCCTTTAGAGCTGGTACGAAGATGAACGAATACAAGATATCAAAGACCAAGTCCAAATCTTAAATATTTGGAAAGGCCTCGGCAATCGCCTTGCGAATCTAAGCTGAAACCCAGTGTTCTACATACAGCTAAAAAATCTTTTAGTTAAGATACAAGCAATCTAACATAGGTTTGAGTATTCTGAAATAGCTGAGCCGAAGGATCGTACCTTTAGAAATATAAATAAGCTCGGAAACGCTGATTTTATCTCATTCATGAACACTAAATAACGAAACCAGTGCAAACGAGGCTGAGTTAAGCTCTTTGGCTCACAGAAGCGTGATGGTTTAGAAGAAAATAACTGGAAACGCAAATATTTTTTCTCCAGACAACAATGTGGGTTCAACTCCAACTTCGACGTGACCGTGTAACGCACAAAAGAGCTTTCAATAACCTTGTTTCCATAAAAAAAAGTGTATTTGGGAAGAGTACCTTCTCCGAAGAAGTGAGTCAGTGCTTTTTAAGTATGCTGTAAAGGGTGTTTTCTTGGACAGAAAAAATATAACTCATGTAATCTAGTGACTGCGGCAGCTAGCTCGAAAAAATTTCAGCCGAGGGGCTCTATTTTCGACCACTTTTTGGGTAATTGAGACTATGTGGGAGCAATAACATGCCGAATATTCTATTTCAAGGTGACAATCATCTCGGGCTCACCTGCACAATCTAGCGATTTCACATAAACCTACAAAAAATTGTCCAGCGGTGTTAAATCGTACGATCTTGGAGGCCATGCTACTGGCCCACGACGTCTGGTTATGCGCTCGTCAAAAATCTTCTTCAATATATTGATTGCTGGTCGTATAGTATGCAACGCTATCTTGCTGGAACCAAAGAACAACCACATCAACATCCTTCAATTCAGGTACGAAGAAGTTGCAAATGATTTCCTTTTCCTATAGAACACACCAGACAATAACTTTTTGAGGATGTAATGATGCCTCAACAATGGCTTGTGGATTATTAGCACTCCAGTTTTGTTTATTAACGTACATATACAATCAAAAGTGAGCTTTATCGCTGAAAAAAAACTTTCTTTTGAAAATCGCGATCGGTAGGCATCTCATTCACTTGATGATCGTTAGGCTTCAATTCTTGCACGAGTTGGATTGTGGAAGCCCGCAAACCAAGATTCTTCCACAAAATCGTCCATAAAGTGAATTGGCAAAGCTCCAATTGTTGCGCTCGTTGGCGGATCTTCTTCAATACTCTGTAAAGTGTCTCTGATGATGTGCGTTATCCACTAGTTTAAACGTGATGCAAAGCCGAGTCATGGTTGCTCGAGTTACCGACCCTGCTGGCCGATTATGTTGTGTATTTTATTTCATGTTATAAATACACTCGATTGTGTTGACATTCTCTGCTGAGACGAGATAAAAACTGTTTCCCATAATTTTAATAGTTAGTCCAGCTGGGCTCACGACCTAGTAATATGTACTGTGATCCATTGGAATGGCAACAACTCCACATGAGTCTTACTAGGTTGTTCTGAATTCTGTTTCAGTGTACAGTGCTCCACATTAGGCACACCGCCAACATTCGACCCATCAATCAATGGAATTTTATTGCATCTCAAGTAACCCATATCTGACAGTGGTGCAGGCTAAGAAAGAATCAGTCACCTGGTGTAAATTAAAATTAAAATTTTTCACAAAATGCTGAGAATTACCATAAAATATTTAAATTAATAGATGAGTACAGTCCGGACCGCCTGTAGCCGAGTGGTTAGCATTCGAGACCTAGTTCGACCAATGTCAAGCCCTTCGAGTGTATCTATGAAATGAAATAAAAGCTCTTCGTAAAAACTGTGGGTCTCTCGATTTGCTCGAAAAACATCAAGGCACATACTAAAAATTTGAGGAGGAGCTTCATTCCTTCATGACTTTAATTATTTTATTATTTTGTTAAAAAAATTATCTTCAGCAATAAATTTCTTCCCTTACGAGAACAAATTGTGTGCGAATGTTGCATTGGTTTTGCAACTCTTTTACATTTCAATTAAGAATTAGAATCTGTAATAATACAATCCTTGATATTTTCCAGCAAACTTACGCACATCCTTGCCCGGCGCGTGTTTGTATTGCAGCTTCTTCGAAGTGTTGGACTAGACATATTTATGCTGCGTACAATATAAACATTTTTTCATGATTACTCTCATGAGTTTGGCTGTGTATACGCCAAGGCTTGTCTATAGCAATCTACTTAAGCCATAAGTACCGTGTACTTTTTCAGCTTTACCTTTTTCACTGTACTTGTACTTAAGTGAGATACTGGCAGCAAGCAGTCAATGCAGATGTTGCATGTTTCATTCTAGCAAATCTTTATTTCTTTTTTCTGCTTGGCAAAATAATGTTACTTCAGAAAAACACATGTGAGTGCGGAGAGACAGAGAGAGAGAGAGAGAGGTAGAGAGAGTATGATTGCTGGTTTTATGTTTGGCTTGTTAGTTGTTGCATTTCTCAAACTGTCTTAGTTGCTTCCGCATTTTGAATTTCTTCTAGCGTGTTTGTTATTGTGTTGGTTACTGCTAGCCACTTTTTACTAGAGATATGATTTTCCTTGCATCCTTTCTTATTAGTCTTGGCACATTTTTTGGAGAATATATACTTCATTTTTTGGTTGACTACCACCATTAATTTCCATAATTGGATACTTAAGATAATTTTCTCATTTGCAGGAGCTGCTTGCAAGGAAGATGGCACAAAGAGTTCTAGGTATACAAAAATTATAAAAAAATATGACAAAAATAGCAAGGAAACTGGCAAAAAAATAGTGTTTGCAAATGGAGCGATAGTAGGAGTTTTTTTTACGTTCACTTATTTTAACCATATTTCCAAATAATGATACGCACTTGCACGTTAAATATATGTTTGTATGCACCAAAATATGTCTGAAATCTAAATGGCTGATGCCAAGTTATAGATATACATATGTATACGTCTATATGTATGTGAGTATGTTATTTCCCAAAAAAAAAAAAAAATTGTCTAATGAAATTTGTTATATTTCTCCAAGTATCCACATTTTATAGTGGAAGTCGAGGTAAGGAAAATTTGCTCACAAAAATAGTGATCACAAAAATTGCTCTGAGACAAACGTAGGTATTAAAAAAGTGTTTGGATTTTCTGTAAGCAACGAAAATTAATTTTGGGTTCCACATACCTAAATGCTGTTTAGGGTGTTTGAGACTTTTATAAAAATGAGCTAAAGCCCAACCTAGACAGATGCCATTTTATACCAATAATTTGAACGGAACCAAAGCAACACGTAAGTTATTGGTTTTTTGTTTGACTCGCACAAAAGGTGTTACGAGGGCTGCTATACCTATATATTTCTGGCCTAATAATGAAAATACGAATATTTATCAACGAAAATGGTTTTTTTTGTTTTTGTGGATTTGGCTCGTCTTGGAAGACCCACACGGTCTATTGCTGTTTTGTTTCGGGCTCATATGCGTAGATCCATGATTCGCCACCTGTGTCGATCTTATAAACGTCTTTTGAAGCACCGCGATCGTATTTGTTCAGTATTTCTTTACACCAATCCACACGAGCCTTTTTTTGAGCGATTGTCAAATTGTGCGGGATCCAACGAGAACAAACCTTTTTTACGGCCAGGTGTTCATGCAATATCGAATGTATGCTGGTGGAAGAAATGGAGAGGCATTCCTCTATCTGAAGGTATGTTACATGACGGTCTTGCATTATCAGTTCACGTACGGCATCGATGTTTTCTGGCACAACGGCTGTTTTTGGACGACCTTCACGGAATTCGCCTTTGAGCGAGCGTCGGCCAAGATTGAATTCGTTGTACCAGTTTTTCACAGTGCTATAGGATGGTGCTTCATAGCCATACAAAGATTTTAGTTCATCGATGCACTCTTGTCGTGATAATCCACGTCGAAAGTGGTGAAAAATGATCGCACGAAAATGTTCACGAGTTAATTCCATTTTTTGGCCGAGATGAATTTTTTAATTTCCTGTAAATAAAACAATTCACGATTAAATGACAAAACGTTCTAAGTGATGTTATACTAAAAAATGTCAAACTTTCCAATGGAAATGTCAGATTGCCAATACTTAGTGTTGCTTAGGCCAGACCTATATATAGCAGCCTACGTAGCACGGTTGTTAAGGTCTATGAGATACAAGTCATCGGTGTACGCCAACTGTTACCAACTCTTGGAAAACGCCTTGTCTATTTATTATAATCTCCCGCCTTAAAATGAAGATATCACACGACAAAGAGTCACTCTGTTCCTGAAGACTCATTTGGTACCGAACAGTTCGGAGAGGTCTTTCCAATTCTGCCTTCTATACTGTTGTTGTCCAGCGTCAGCTTGCACAACCGTATAAGTTTTATAGAAATGACTATGAGGACTATGAATAGCTGGTTAAAGATGAATTTACCAGGTCTAAAGCCGCACTGAAAAGGTCCGATCAGCTTGTTCGATAAAGCATTATATGCGGTTTTTAGGAGGCTAATCCCACGGTATTTGGGGGCAACTGTCGGGATTCATGTTGGTATTCCTTAGCAAATTTGTCTTTAGACTCTTTTAAAGGGTCATACTCACCAAGTTTTGTCGAGTTCTCTTGATTAATACATTAGGTATTTATTACTGTGTCAAGCGGGTGGTGGGAAGTAAAAAGTTCGTCCGTTATGGAAAAAGGCATAGAGTGGTTGAGTTGATGTTTACTGAAAGTTTTTTAAAATATGCTAACAAAGCTCTTCACGTTTTCACAGGTGATTCTAAAACGAACAAAGAAATGGGAACTTCAGTTTACTGCGCCCAACTGGAAATAAGGAAGTCATATAAAGCTGCCAAGGCATTGCAGTATCTTCCAAGCTGAAATTTTTGCCATAAAAATGACTGCAGAGCTACCGCAAAACGCCAGCTTCCAAACGAAAAGAATACGTGTCTATGTGGATAGTCAAGCGGCCATAAAGACCTTACTTTCATACAGCACGAAGTTAGCTGTGGTCGCATTATATAAAGAAGCGATTCAAGCACTGGGCGACTCAAACAGAAGAGTGTACATTTACTGCCCGCAAAGACACAAAGAATTTCTCTCACCGGGGCAAACCGTAAATCAAATCTACTATCGCCAAGTATTCGAAAGATTGCGAAAACGAGTCATTAGGGTGCGCCCAAACATCGCTCGTAACTGGATCCTTCATCACGACAACGCGCCATGCCACACCGCCCTCAGCGTGTCGCACTGTTTGGCCTCTAAAGGGATCGCAGTGTTGCAACAACCCCCTTATGGGCCCGATATGTCACCCTGCGACTTTTTTTTATTCCCTAGAACTAAATCGGTGGTCAAAGGAACCCATTTTGAGTCGATTGAGGACATCCAGGCGGCCGTGACAAGGGTACTCTCGGACATCCCGGTCGAAGCGTTCTAGAAATGTTACGAAACATGGAAAACGCGCTGGAATCGTTGTATAGCTGCCCGAGGGGACTATTTTGAAGGGGATGACAGGGTTATAGAATAATTTTGAAATATACGGTTTTTATGGAATCAGTCTCATTACTTAATTGTCACACATCGTAGTCCGTCTCAGATATATGACAGCTTGGTGATCTGCTACCACTGCAGCTTTTTCTTATGTAGGGTCCGAAATGTACACTTATCCGAATATGGAATAATCGATTTGGTTGGTAGTCTTTCGATCTAGTAGCAGCCAAAGGGCATGCAGGATTTTTTTTGTGCTGGAAACTTATATTATACCCAACCATATATTGATCCAGGCGATCTAGACGTATCAGCTGGGTCTTAAAATCAACAAGCTTGACGTTGAAAGTCCTTAAAGAAGGTGTTCCTGGACACTTTGTCTCTCCCTTATTTCGGAACGTGTTCGAAAACCTTTGTTTTTATAATTTACTAGTTATGCTCATACAATTTCGTTAGTCACTGTACCCAGCCTTCGCTTGTTAGCGTATCAAGTCATCAGTAGTTAATTTCCGTCTTTTAACTACATATCTCACTTTTACCTATTCTAATGAATTTCAGTGTTATCAAAAAAGAAAAAAAGGACAGCTGCATTTCAGACAGCATGCAACAGCCACAACGACAACGTCTTCACTACTGCCAAGTCTGTACTCACCGCTACTGAGTTGCTGCTATAACCGCTGAGTTTAGTGCTACTGCTCACTGTTGTGTAGCAAGAAAGTTGAGAAATACGCTTGCCTGCCCGCCTGTCTGCGCACCTTCGACTTCCGCGATAGCCCACACATGTACCTTAGCGTTGAGGCATCGAGTTGCTGGCTGTGTTGTGATGTGCTACCATCACTTTGGCCGCAATTGCAGTAATTGGAGCATGCAATATCACTCTTGACATTATGACGCAACTTGCTTGCAGCGAATTAATTTCATCGCACGCCACGGCGCAGAATAGTCGAAGAATGGCATTGGTTGTTGTTGTACGTAGGCAGTAGTTGTAGAAGCTTGATGAGCGCGTGCCGTAGGCAAGTAATGCAACGGTTGTGCACCAACATACATGCATATATGCACGTGTATGTATATACCTACAAACATTCCAATGTCTTATATATGTGGATGTGAGGGAGCTTGGTTTGTAACGTTAGAATTTCGCGGGAGTTTGTTATATTTGTATTTGCACGTGTACAACACACGTGCAATCATATTTATTTTTGTCTGTGCGTGAGTTTGTGGGGCTTTGGAGGTGAAGCAGGTTAAAAGGCACTTAACTACTGCATAAACACATAAACATACACATACATACAGAGAAGCATACACAGCTGATGGGCATATTGCGGTGCTGTTTGCGTATGCCATGTGTGTGCATATATTGTAGATATGTATGTAAGTGTGTGCACGTTTCTTTGCATGCCTGTGCCCTTCTAAGGTCAAAATTGTAAAAAGTTCATGTCAAAGACGGCCCCCTACTAGCGAAAACCTGCTCACCTGCTATCCCTAATGCCTTAACGGGCGCACTGTGTGATGAGCGCGATTGGGAATGAAGGAAATTTTGCAGTGAAAGAAAAAGGACCTTTAAGGGATACAATTTAAAATAACTTATTTGGCTAACATGGGTTAATATTTAATGGAATCCCTACTCGACTATGTTAAATAAAACTTCTACTTCTTTACTGGAGTAGATACCGCTTACCCGATTACCATATATCCGAGTTAACAATATTGCGCCATTTGTTTCTTCTTTTTGATGTTTTACGCTAATTGGAAATATCAAGTACAGTCAGATGCTCCTCTATTTGGTATTTCTAACAGAGGCATTTCTCTTCCTCTGCTTCTACTGTACTGGGAAACTTTCAAAGCTGGAGTGTTCTTATCCATCCGGACCTTATTACCTAGCCAGCGCAGCATCGGTTTTTTGTTACTCCTTTTTGTCGTTGTAGCTCTACCCCGCTTAGGGATATACTAGTTAGTCTAATTTGCCTAGGTCATCTTACGGGAGGTCCACGAAAAGAGCTCTTTCGACGAGCCTGGATCAGAGCGAGAGGGGCGTTAGATATGTCAATTTTAGTGGGCATGTAAAGAGGTGGTTATTATCGTGCGGGAACTCATTACATGCAGGACATTTGTTGGGTAGGTTGGAGTCGAAACTGGATAAGTAGGAGTTTAACTAGCTACAATATCCAGACCTAAGCCAGTTTTACGTGGATCTCTCGAGGCAGCTCCAGTTCTTCGTCTGCTATGGTTGGTGATTTAACTTTGATGACGCCATTCAAAGGAAGGGAGTCTTTGAAGGTGTTAACTGACTCTTGGTGAATGACATTTAGTGCCTCTATGTACACCGTCCTCTTCAGTCTTGACTCTCCTGAACTAAGCCAATGTCACTGTATATCTCGCACAACTCATCATTCCATCGACTGCGGTATTCACCATTCCTAACTCTTAGAGGGGCATACATCTTACACAAAGCCTTTTTCGCGAAAGCTCCTTACGCCGACTCATCAGATGTTGTCATCGTTTATGCCTACGCACCATGTAGGAGGACGGAAGCGATGAGGGACTTGCAGAGTTTGGTTTCCGTTCGTCGGGAGAGGACTTTACTTTTCAATTGTACCTGTTAGTAAGAGTGATTTTGCGTTGGATTTCTGGGCTGACATTGTTGTTGGCGTTAATAAAGTTTCCAAGACAGACGAAGTTATCTACGACTTCAAAATTATGACTGTCAACGTGACGTGGGAGCCGAGTCGTGAACGCCATGACGGTTTGTGTGATGGAAGGAGATATTTCGTCTTGGCCTCGTTCACTACCAGACCTATTCGCTTCGCTTCTTTATCAAGTCTGGAGAAAGCAGAACTCACGGCGTGGTTGTTGAGGCCAATAATGTCAATATCTTATCTTGTACCTTAAAAAAGTCACACGATAAAGAGTCACTTTGTCTGAAACCTCGTTTGGTATCGAACGGCTCGGTATGGTCCTTCCCGATCCTGACGGAGCTTTTAGTGTTGCTTAACGTCAGCTTACAAAGCCGTATAAGTCTTGCGAGGATACCAAATTCTGAGACAGCGGCGTAGAGGAAGCTCCTTCTCGTGATGTCGAAGGCCATTTTAAAATCGACGAAAAGGTGGTGGGTGTCGATTCTCTTTTCACGGGTCTTTTCCAAGATTTGGCGCATGGTGAATGGTCAATGGTTGACTTACTAGGTCTAAAGCCACACTGATAAGGTCCAATCAGTTTGTTGACAATGGACTTCAGTCTTTCACACAATACGCTCGATATGACTTTACGAGTATACATGATTATGAGGAGGTTTATTCTATGGTAACTGGCGCAGACTGTGCGATCGCCAATTTGGTGGATTGGGCAGAGTACACTTAGGTTACATATTGTGCAAAGAAGCTGAAGCAAAGTTGGGTAATGGAAGGTCCTTTCCATCACCATCGGATTCACCATCTCCTGGCGCTCAATTTTCACTGCCACTCAACAGGTTGGAGAAGTGTTTCCTCCATAAGTTCAGTATACTTTGGCCATCAGTCCCTAAATCACTTCTTTTGGTCATACGTGAGTTTGCTCCGGTCTTCAATCCTTCTGTGATTTGTTGACCAACTTCTCAAGCTGTTTATACACACACTCCTCAGCCTTTTTTGTCTGCACAAGCGTGCTGCTTCCTTCTTCAATTTTCGATATCTAACGAACCCCACATCATAACGTTGCGAGGTAGACAGCTTATTTTCTTGTTCATTTAGATTTTTGATTTGAAACTTCATATATGAATAAATCTCTTGTTATGGGTAGAGATTTCGATAATTTTCGGTATCAATATTTGTATTTTTATATATACATATATGGTATATTATTGTGTATAGGTATATACTTCGCTATTTGCTACCATAACCTAGTATCTAGTTGCCGAGTTTGTGTTATGTTTTCGATAACTTATGTATGAACATGTATAGAATACCAAATTTCATGCTTTTAGATACTGGAACGATGAGGATTGCGATACCGCAGTGGAGAGATAGAGAAATTTCCTACATGCCACGATCAATCGATCACAACGCGATGTGTGTGAGAGATATTGAGAGTTGCAGACAGAAAATGCGAGAGGCTGCAATGGGTGAACATCATGGCTTGAAAAGCTAGCCGTCGTGAGTAATGCTGAAGCAAACTCATATGGAAACCTAGAGGTGATCTACTGACTCGGTTTATGGAGGGCAACAATTCTTCAGTCTGCTGAATGTTAGATGAAGTGGAACATCAGGTGTTTGTGAGCCCGGTTCTGGTATTTATAAAAAGTGGCTGGAAGAAAGAACTACTTTAGAAGAAAAATTTCGATTTTGTCTATTTAAACCTTATGGTACATACATAGAATTATCCAAATTTGTTGCTACACTCAGTGGTTTTGAAAAGCAAAAAAGGATAGGTGCATTGATCAGTGTCACTAAAAATTGGGAAAAATCACAAATTTGAATGTAAATGTGTAAATAATTTTTATAATTTATTTTTTATTTTAGCAAAAAAAAATTGTTTATCTTTCTTTGCTTTTTATTAAGCTTTTAGGTGTTCAAGCAATAAATATGTACATTAGGATACTAAACAGAGCTAACAGAGCTGAGTTTTATCGTATGTGGAAAGCATATCTGGGCATCATATCTATTGTATATAATTTTTTTTTTAATTCTTATTTACAGTAAAATATTCCCGAGAAATAAATAAATAAAAATAAAAATTTAAATTTTTTTGTGTGCTATCTTTATAACGAAAATTAGTATTCCCCTTTAGTGGAAAAATTATTTAAAAAATATTTCTCTTACGTTCTCACCTTAACACACTGTACCCTACATCGCGATTATCGCTGTAAGGGAAATTTACTTCGCATCACTCTCCTTATCCTCCGCACAATATGCCTTTCTGCTGATGTTGCTTGGTCGCGAAAGCGCATTCTTTTCTTTTTGCTGCGCTTAAACTTTTTGACATCAAATTTCACTTTTTCCCACATTTAATAATGTCAAGTTGTTGCTCAGCAAGCGTGTAATACTGATGCGAACCATTACAGGCAGGCGGCAATCACAGTGCCAAACAGGCAAGGAGACAGGCAAGGAGGCAGGCAAGCATTCAGCCAGTCAGTGCGGGCGGCATGCGGGTGGTCGGTCGGTAGTTGGCATTTATGTCTGTCTGTTTGCCGCTGCGTTGGTTGGCACTAAGCTAACTTAAGCATAATGTGGAAAAGCAAACAAAAAAAAAATATGTTTCACACTTTTACGCAGCCTTTCGTTCGGTGTCCCTCACACCACATCGTTAGTGTAATGCGAAAAAATGTTAATTTGCAACACATTACAGTTCAGTGTTGATAGTTGAGCACTCGCAATAACAACAGCACAGCAGTCCTACTCTGCATCGTCAGCACCTGCCGAAAAAATGGCAACGGCTGTGCGTCAACTGAAAATTCTCTTGAGATGTCAACCTGGCGGGAGACTGATAGTAAGCGACCAACCAAACACGCGAACTACCCAACACTGCATGTGTTGACTTTTATGTGTGCGTATGTTTGTATGCATGTATGTAGGCGTATATTGGAGTGTGAGTGTATGCTCCACTTTGATGGCGTGCATGTGTAAATGTGCGTATTATGATTTAATCGCATTCCAACATGTTGGCAATTTGCCGTACTTTGGCTCATTATGACTTAAAAATGTTCCCTTCAGCTTAGTTGTGATTTTTTTTCATACATAGGTATGCACATAGTTGTAGGTGTAAATCATTTCACATACATCACTCAGTCTGGTCGTAGCACATTTACAAAGATTTTGACATTTTTTTTCTTTTCAAATAAGTTTCAAGGAATTGCCAATCTCCGGTTTACATTTGCTCGACTATGATTGCTGTTTTTTCGCTTCGTTGCCACTTGACTTGGGCTGTCGCAATATGGCTTAACCCTATACACATGCATGTAATAAGGTTTAGTTTAGTGTTAAGTTGTTAAAAAGTATATTGAAAAAAAAAAACTAAAAAGAACCTACCTTCGTCAGGAAACGACCTGCGATGCCCTACCACTCAAAAATAGTGATTAAAAAGTGGCCACGTTTCGTGCTGTTAGAGAAGATTTTGTTGTACATAATCGTCGAACAACTCAAGCAATTGTTAAAATTGTAAAGAAATTTGAAGAGACTAGATCGGTTATAGATATTGTAAGGCTGCACGTGCCACATCTAATATCGCTACTGTAAGTGAAAGACCCGAATGTGTCTACTTCGCGACTTTCTCGAGAGCTGGAACTTTCTCACAACACATTATGACATGTTTGGCACTTGGACTTACATCTACATCCATTCAACTTCATATATAGGTTCATAAAATAACAAGCAGTGGAAGGAGATTTTTCGTAATTAACACGTAATTAAGCAAAATTGTCGCATTTAGGGCTCCGCGAACCCTCACATGATTGAAAAGAGTCCATTACACCCAAAATAGAGACTTAGTGTCTGGTGCGCTTTTTGCTCTGTAGGTGTGATTCGACCTTACTTCTTGGAAAACAACAAAGGCGAAACTGTCACTGTCCTTTCGGAGTATTTAGCCTGCCAAGCCGTGTTCGTCAATATGTGATTTCTACAAGATGGGGCTGTCTGCCATACAACACGAACGAATAGGACTTTATTGCGACAGAAATTTTTCGGTCGTGTAATCGCTCGTCTTGGCGATATCAATTGGCCACAGAGATCGTGGGATTTGAAACCGTTGGAAATTTTTATGGTGCTCCCCAGGTGGATAAATCTCTAACTCTTGAGCATTTGGGAACCAACATTCGCCTGAGCGTCCATAAAGTACCAAAGAGTGATCGAAAATCACCTTAAATACATCGTATTTATGTATGATGTTTCATGTGTGATGACACGATCATTTTGAAGGGTTATTTTAATATTTTCTGAGAAAACTTATATATTTTCTAAATCACCGTGAATTTTTTGGCGGCTGCAGCACATATAGTACTTCGGTGGCTCCAATGACATCTTCTCAACCGTGAAGTAGATTGCTTTGCATTTGTGACGTAGATTGAATTACTTTAGTACTTGTTATTGCATATTAAAATCAGCTATATTTGTAAAACATACAGAAGATCAGAAAGTCTCTGAAAATTTTCATTTAAACTGCCTGCGCTGAATATTTTCAATACTTTCTTTTTGTTAAGTTCTTAGCATTGTCTTTAATTAATATGGCTAAAGTGACCAATTTGCAGCAGGTGTGGAAATCAATCTACCTCAGTTCCCTCTGCGAATTTACTTGTACGGTCTCAATCGAGTTGAAAGTGGTAACTTGAGTTTGTGAAACAAAAAAGGCACATGGGGCCAAATCCGGTGAACACGCTGGTTGATCGATGGTACTGAACTACAATAGTTTTAGGGTTTAAAATCGTTCACAACTACAGCTTGGTGCGTTGGCGCATTATCGTTATCAAAGTTTCTGGAAATTGTTTTCGAGCAAACACCTCCGTTGGAACGAATTCATGATGAACCTAATCGCGAATATCGAAAAAACGATATCCGGAAACTTTCTGGTCTTTTTAGATGCTTAAGCGACCATAACTGAACCCAATTCGAAGTCACTCTAAGTGAAATATTTCATGTTCTATTGGGTATTCTCAAAAAAGCTTTTCGATAACTACCGGTGAGGATGGATATGAGTTTCTTTTAATCACACTTTAATCATAAGTCTTGTTTATTTCATTGTTTATACGCCATGATTCATGAGCACGTTTTAGACTAACTTTCACCAACTGCGATTAAAACAGCCATTGTTTTAATAATATTTTTTTTGTCGGGATTTCTTGTTTGCATAGTATTGTATGGGGATTATATCGTACCTGGATTATTTCAAATTGGTCGTGTATGGATTATGTACTTCGGGATTTTGCATTTTGGAATTTTGTATTTCCGGATTTTGTATTTCGTGCCGTTGTATGTATATCGGAATTTGTAGAACACTTCTAAAAAGTATGATACTTTGTCTGCCACATTTTTTATATTGAATAATTTTTTCCGTTGTGAATTTAAAGTTAAAAAGCATATTATATAATACTATCGCAAGCAAATTTTAGACTTATAAATTTATACCTAATATTATTATGTACTGATCTTGTGTTAAAATTATTAAATGAAACACATTTGGCTTAGGCTCATACCAACCTTCAATTAATTAGAAGAAATTAAGGTACATATGTATATATTATTTGACAGAGTAACGGTGTGGCATGAATTTTTGAATATAATAACACAATGTTATTGAAATTAGTAGGCAAGAGTAACTTCGGGTGGAATCGAGCA
This sequence comes from Ceratitis rosa, assembly GCA_037013455.1. Classification (NCBI taxonomy): domain Eukaryota; kingdom Metazoa; phylum Arthropoda; class Insecta; order Diptera; family Tephritidae; genus Ceratitis; species Ceratitis rosa. The sequence continues at coordinate 17,573,256 of JAWMAG010000003.1, read as the reverse complement.
TTAAATAATCGTCTGATAATACAAATATTATCGGCTCAGTTGAAGGTAGCCTTATTTGTGGAGGAGTTCGACGGAAAATCGCACGACTAGATGGGCGAACTAACAGATATAACTAAATAAAGGTTTCTCGTTATGCCATTCAGTCTAATATTCATTTATATACCTGTATCCGTTTCTATATATATATATTATTTTATACCAGTACCGAACAAAATTTAGCTTCATATCGAATCAACGCCCAGAAATAGTGACTTTATGACATTGAAAATTGCACATGCATGTCATCAAAAAGTCGCCACCAACAGAAAACGTATGGATTTCGGCTCATTATGTCTGCCTGTAGATAAGAGAGGAAGGTCTTGACGCTTATTGATTTCAACAAAAAGGCGCATCATGTCAAAGGACGTTGGATGGCCACGTAGATCTACTTGAAAAGCAAGGTGTACGTTAGCAATCCTTGGACCATAGACGTGGACAAATTTCCGTAATAGCGACAAGTATGAAAAAATCCCGACGTGAAAACTAGGTATAAGAAGTTAATGTCATTATGCCTCTCTCATAGAAACCCTTGTCGCTATTGACAATAAATTAGGATAATCGATTTTCACAGGCTTCTCTTGGAGCCAATTCTTCACCGGCCAAATCATTCGCCATAAACAAGAACAGATGGTAAAGTCACTTGGTGCGAAGTCCGGAATATAAGTGAATGCATAAGAACCTCCAGAACAAACTCCATGAGCTTCTGGCGAGTCGACAATTCCTCTCCTATTGGCCAAAGTCTGAATGATTTCTTCCTTCAAATGATCCAATTGCTGACGGTACAGATTCGAATTTAGAGCTTGGCCAAAGGAGAGCGGCTTAAAGCTGATGATTCCTTGCCAATCCCTGGCTTTTAGACTGTTTATGCACGAATGGCTGGGGAAAAGGTATGACGCAAATTTTTACTACTGGGAGAAAACCGGATTCCAGGCTGCTGATAGGTCTGTTAACAGGATATCGCCTTTTAGCGTTCATGTTTTTAATATATGTGTATCTGATTGAGAACAACAACTGCAGGAAATGTAAGGAATGTGCCGAAATGTAGGTGCATGTAATCTGTGAGTTTCAAGCATTGGGCAGGCAAAGACTGTGCGTGTTTGACGAAGAAAGACTACAGAACCTTTAATCGACAATGGTCAAGAAGTCAGAATGACTACTTTAATTTGCAAAAAGAACAGTAGAGATGCCATAAAGATTATAGCAGGGCAGCTTGGTAGTATGCAGTGTATCTATGGACGTCTGGATAACTCGATGGGTTAGCCAGTTCAACCTAATTTAACCTAAATCTATGTACACATATAGTAAAAAATAGGGGATTCCTAGAAGCTAGTCCCATTATTAACCTAACCTTAATCCATCTATAGTAAAAATAGGGGATTCTTAGCACCTAGTCCTATTATTAACGTTGTTCGGCTTGATTGAATTTGATGTCATGGCGTATGATGAAATTTTTTACGTTTATTACAATCTAATTAAAATATGTTTCCTTAACATGAATTTCGCAATAAGAAGGGATAACAAAGCCTCTTACTCTGGATTACCGACTCGAATTTGTGTTAAAACTTTGGATAAAACATGCACTTCTTTATTTAATTAGAGCTTCTAACCACTAAACTACTCAGTGCGATTACCAACTAAGTCAACTTGGCGACATTTTTAATGAAAAAGATAAACTGTGAGTGCTATAAATTATGCACTTGCTTGCTTCAAAACTGAAAATGGAAAGTTCACTGTAAAATGTGAAGTTTTTAAGGTCATTTTATTAATTAACCTGCTAAACAATAAAAACCCACCAAAAAGAATGAGTAGAAAATTAAATAAAATGTACACCACTAAAAGCCATCTAAAGCCAAGGAATAAAGCAGTGTAACGTTGTTGTAGTACATTTGTGCGCGAAATGCTTTAAATCCGCAACTAAAATGTTTTAGTGAATTTTTCTTGTTTATATTTGTTTTTTCTTTTTAATTTTTAACGCATTTAATTTAATTTCTTTGCTTTATTCACTTATATATACAAAAAAAGAAAAAGAAAAAAAAAATTTGCACATTTCTACTGCATTCCAGTGGTGATATATGTATGTATGTGGGCATACCTCGCTGGGCATACCACGCGCATGTGAGCAGCTAAATTAGTAAATGGCCATTGGTGTGAATTTGAACATACATCTGCCTATTTCTCCATGCATACACTTATACTCGTATACTTGATGTGTATAGCTTGTGTTTGACTGTATGTAAGTAGACGCCAGGAGTCTGTTTATAAAGTGTTGCATACACATTTATACATTTATATATTTGCATTTTTTCCGCTTTTAATTTCATTCGTAATTTAGCGCATTAATTCGTGTTTTTTATTTAACTAAAAGGTTCGCTTTACAAGACTTTCGTGTGTCTTTTTGCTTTTGTTGCTGTGCTTTCATTACCAACGTTTAGTTTTAGTACTTTTTATTTGGAGGGATTTCTTCATTAAAATTCGCATTTATTTTGTTTTACAGGCGCGTATAAGTGTAAATGTGTAATTTTGTGTGTTTTTTTTTTGTTGCATGAGATTTTTCCCTTCTTACACACTTATTTAGTAGAAATTTTAATGAACATTTTTACATATATACTAACATTTGTATATGTGAAATATACATTTATAAATCTTATATGTATATAAAATGATATTTAAATTTTTATGTTGATTTTATTGTTGTACATCTTTCAGGTTGGGCCTTCGTTTCTGCTGAGCATTTTTGGTATATTGAAATAATTTATTTGCCTCTGTTGCGTGCCAGAAATTGGCAGTGTGTATGGAAATTTTAATTAAAATCAACAGTTACTATACAAATGTAAAGTAATTATGCCATTTTAATGCGATTTTGTTGGCTACTTTGGTGTTTCCATAAAATGTTACGTATACGCTGAGTAAAGCATTTGGTCATTGGAGTGTGTGTGCGTCAATCTAGCATTGGTTTTATGAAGTAAACGAATTTTTTTCTACAATTTCTTCATAACTAAAAAATTTTGTTATATAAATATTTTCGATTTCACTTCGCATAGTTTTTTCTGCGCTATGCTTTAATATACCATAGTTTAGATGTCAATTTGGGCTTTAATACAGTAATATTTATCGGTTTGGGCAGTTTGTCATCAACAGAAAACGGTAATGCTAATATTTATATTTAAATTTGAGTAATAAAATATTCTATAGTTCCTAGCAAATACATCACTTCGACCTTAAAGTCGCCTTTGATTTAAAGTCGCCTTTTCTTTTATTATAAGGTAATTATAATAATAAAGTTAGAAACAAAAATATAATTCAGATAGTAATAATTTGATTATAGTAAAATTTTACCAGAATTACAACCACAAAGTGTGATTTTACAAAGAAATTTATAAATCATATAATACCATACCGAATGAAGATACCAAGTGCTGATATCAAATTCAAAACGGTTTGAATTGCCAATAAAGCACAAACAAGCTTTGAGACACCAAAATAAAGATCAAAAATAATCACCCATACGTATAAACATACACCTGAAGTATGTGGAATCTTTCAGCTGTTTTCTTGATTTACTTTTTTTTCAGAAACAATATCGATGTCTCAGCCTTCATAATTGCCGCACATAGCTCAATGTGCGGCTTTCAAAGCCAGCTTTGTATCAATGATGTTTCTTATGCATGTTACTATGCCGAATAGTTATCATTGTCTGAAGTGAATTATAGGAAATTTCTAACGAATAATACGAACATTTCATTGTTGCGGTTAACCATGAATCGACTTCGCGTCGCCAAATTAGATACTTCTCTCGAACACTTTGACTTAGCTTGTATTGATTATTATTAGAAATTTTCTTTAATATTAAGGTCAATCGAACTCTACTGCATCTACCGCCTTTAAAGGGAGGCAGACGTCGCTCCTAACTAAGCGCTCTTCACATACTCTTTTCACAAAGCTACGATAGTTCAGTCACAACGTAGGGTATAAATGAGTTACACCAGGTTTCATAAACAACCTCATGTACGGAAAGAATTATCGATTTCAAAAAGACGTAGTTTTAAGCCCCAGCAAGTAAAAATATGCCCTTTTAAATTTTTTTCTCGTAAAGGCTTCCTTTGCCCCCGTCAAAATTATATGAAAGTACTGTAGACATGTTGATCCACAGATATACAATTCTAATGTACTTTGTATTTGACCTTAAATCCATTTATAAAGAGCTAATTTTTCCCTTTAGAATAAGCATCACATTGCCTTGCCTCTATGCTGCAGGCACATACTCCTTAAGAAAACTAGTTCTTGAGTCCACATTTTCAAAGAACTCTATACTCTTGATTCGCTAAACTATGGCAATGTCGCCGTATACTTATACAGTTCGTCGTTTCATCGGCTGTGGTATCTGGCTTTACCAACTCGTAGAGGACCATAAATCTTTTGCAAAACCTTTCTCTCGAAAAGTTCTAAGGCCGACTCATCAGATTTAGACATCGTCCAGGCTTCTGTACTATGCAGTAGGACGGAAACGATTAGCGACTTGTAGAGTTTGGTCTTCGGTCGTCGGAAGAGGACTTTACTTTTCAATGGCCTACTCAATCCAAATTAGCATCTGTTGGCAATAGCGATTCTGCGTTGGATTTTAAGGTTGATGTTAATGCTGGTACCCATATACCAGGGATGTTAGTTGAAGTTTGCCGGTTTCACTAGTAGATGTCGCTAGCAATATGTATAAATTTCTATGATTTGGCATGTATGTAATTTTTTTCTATTGACATTAACCTACAAAAATAAGCAAGTCACATTCCGCCAAAATAATAGCGTCATATTTGTTTACCTTAGTGAATATGTGGAGTTTCGTTCCAAGTAAATCGCATTTGCGTCATTCGTTGCTTTTCTTATTTCATCAAAAGAAAAAAGCAGCTGAAGGTCACCGGTTGCTGGTAGAAAATTATGGTGAACATGCTCCAGTGATTAGAACATGTGAGACATGGCTTCGTCAATTTAAAAGTGGAGATTTCGATTTGACAGACAATGAACGTCCTGGTGCAGCGAAAAAGTTCGAAGACGAGGAATTGCATGTTGATCCAACCCAGTCGCAACAAAAATTGGCAGAAACACTAAATGTATGGAAAATGGGTGCCACACCAGCTGAACCAGCTGAACGATAGACAAATTGAAAATCGAAAAACCGTTTGCGAAATGCTGCTTCAACGCTTCGAAAGGAAATCTGTTCTGCATCGAATTGTCACGGGGGACGAAAAATGGATTTATTTTGAGAACACGAAGCGAAAAAATTCATGGCTTTGACGCGTTGATCGAAACACGGTCGGAATGGGCCCGAAGACATGGCAAAGTTATCTTGCAACATGACAACGCGCCAGCTCATACCGCTAAACTGGTAAAAGACACATTAAAAATACTTAATTGGGAAATATTATCGCACTCGCCGTACTCTCCAGACTTTGCCCCGTCCGACTATCACCTTTTCGCATCGATGGGACACTTCCTTGCAGAGCTGTGCTTCGCTAATTTTGAAGAAGTCGAAAAATGGTTCGTCGAATGGTTTTCCTCGAAAGAGAAAAAGTTTTTTTTGGAATGGTATCCACAATTTGCCTGAGAGATGGGCGAAATGTGTAGAAACCAATGGTCAATACTTTGAATAAAAAAATGTTGAGATTCCTCCGGAAATTTAGTGTTTTCTTTATCGAAAAAACCGACAAATTTCTAATTTTTGAAAAAACGAGTTGCGAATGCGATGACTGCTTATTTGATTACAGGAGATATTTTGTATTGTCCTAGTTCACTCCCTTTACCAGTCTGGAAAATGGAGAGTTCCCTGCACGAGTGTTGAGGCCAATGGTGCCAACACCATCGGCATCCGCCAGTAGCTATACACTCTTATAAAAGATTATTATTTTCACCAGCAATAAATAAGAGAAGGTATTACCTTGTCTAAAGCCTCATTTGTCATCGAATGGCTCGGTGAGGTCCTTTCCGATCTCGACAGAGCTTTTGTTCTTGCTTAACGTCAGCTTACACAGCCGTATTAATTTTGAGGGGGTACCGAATTTAGACATAGAGGCAACTTAGTTTCGCGCTGCCGAAGACTGTTTTAAAATCGACGAAGAGGTTATGTGTGTTGATCCTCTATTCAAGGGCAGTGCGAAATTATAGTTCACCATACAATTTTTTTATTAAATCTAGAAGTCACAGAGGTATTCCTTTGTAGCGTATTTTCAACCCACACATATTCCCACTTACTCACTCACTATCCATCCATTCTATGTGCTTCTATTTTCACTTCACAATTTTTCGCTATTTTTATGCTGGTTTTCTATGCCTTTTACCACAACGTCTTCATTACTATTGCATAAAACTGTCTAGCAAGCCGCATCGTAAATTAAGAAAGAAATGTCATATCGTTACGTAAATTACCTGCTCGTAAAAATAGAAACAAAAAAAAAAAAACTTGCACGCGCTAGAGAGTCTATCATAAGAGCACAGATAATACGCGTTGAGCCGGTAACAAATTAACGCCTTTATTTACGCAATAACAGAAATAGATGAGCAAAGAAGATGTTGAATGAGAAATTGAGTGTCTCGCAAGCAGAGAAAAGTGTCACAGGAGAAACGTGCCAGCTACGCTAAATGCGGACACCGAGCATATTTTTCAGGGTCGTTTATAATAGCTGTGGGCGTGAGTTGCCCGCCGGGTGATTGCACTTTAGAAAAATAGCCACTAAAAGCGAATAAAAAAACGAAGCAAAAAATAAATAAGAAAAGTAGACACAAACACACAAACACACACACACACACATACACACAAACGCAAAACTTTATAAGCTAAAAAGTCAACCAAGATGCTGACCCAGATATAAAAATGAGATTAAGTGTGATTAAAAATGAGTATAAACAGTAAAAGTGCCTATACACACATACACTTGCACATACATAAATAAATTGGTGTACACAACACACATACAATGCGTCTGTTGGCGAGAAGTCAGAGTTACCGGGACTTTTGTGAATTTTCAACTTTCCATGGCAGCCCACACTTCAGAGTGGCTTATTCAGTTAGAATTTGACCATTGATACGCCCGAGGGGCACATTTGCGGTAGTCGTGTTGGTAAACATTGTTTTTTTTGTTTTTTATTATTATTTGTTGTTGCTTTTTTTAATTTTTTATTTCTACTCCCATTGAATTATTCCTCACTGAATGGTGTTTTATCGCATTCACTGCTGCTGTTTCCTATTTTGCTTCGGCCTTCTGGTCCTCTGTGATTTATATGCTCGCAAGTTGATTTACATAAAGCACACATATTTTACTTTTTAATGAGCTGTAAAAATTATTGTGCGTAGTGGTAACTTTATTGAAAAGAAAGGACATTCAACTTGGCTAGGGAAATTCACTGTAGGCCATTGCTTCTGTGCTGATCTTTTCGTGCGAAAATGAGCTTTGGGGTTTAAGCTCTGGGCTGTTTGACGTGCAAATATCAAAAGAGCGAAGGTAAAGTGTTCTTGTTGTTGTGTGTCAATTTTGCTAACTGCAAAATTGCCTGAGCTTTTTAACTAATGAAAAAGAACGCTTTCCAATAAGAGGTGTTATTTTGATATTCAAAGAATATGGGATTTTTCGAGATAAATGCCCGGATGTTTATTTCAATGTAAAGGGGAAGGTTTACCATTAATATAGAAAAACAGTATTAGCCAAATGGCCGCAGTGGCTACGCTTACAGGAACGCATCCTTTCTATGAAATTTTCCATCACCAAATCGGAAAGTGACTGCTGTATGCCCTCAATAGCTTCACTAATTCCATCTTTGAGGTTTTGAATCGACGTAGGCCTATTGGCGTAGACCTTATCTTTCACGTCGCTCCAAGGGAAGAAGTCGTAGGGTGATAAATCACAAGATCTCGGTGACCAATTTTGAGCACCTCTTCGAGAGATAACATGGTCACCACGGTCCGGAAACTTTTCCTTTAAAATATCGCTGGTTTCGCTGCTTCCGTGGCACGTAGCGTCGTCTTCCTGAAAGTAAACCAGATCAATATCATCCAATTCTGACCGTAAAAAATCATTAATCATCTCTACATAGTACAATTCATTCACCTTAACTGTTGCTCCAGCCTAATTTTCTAAAAAGTAAGGTCCAGTTACCACGCCGGGCCATAATCCGTATCAAATATTGACACGTTGAAGATGGAGATGCTTTTGAACAATAAATTTCAAAAGCACAATCAGCAAAGACAGGACCTAATTGATGATCGTCCGGCTTAAGTTCTTATGTTAACTGAAATTTATAACAGCGACGTGCCCACAACACTAACTTGTCCCAACAGCCCCATTCTTTTCACCAATTTCTGTATAGCGATCCGACAAAGTACTTCACGACCACCCAAAAATTTTATAGTTTTACGAACCATCTCTGCCTGGTTTTCATCATTTCGATAGTGAATAGTTTCATTTTTATTACTGGAGTAGTTTTCACTTGTCAAACGTCGAAAAACTACTGCTTCAAAGGTGACATCTACCAGAATAACTCCCCGTATTGGAAAACCTTTTGTGAAAACAGCCGAGTGGTTAGAATTGCGTACTGCTATTCTGAAGTTCTGGATTATAGTCTTGGTTAGACCAACATCTAAAGTTATGGAATGTTAATTTTTCTAATTTCAATCACTCCTCGGCAAGGGAAGTCAAGCCTTTCTAGTATATTTCTCATATGAAATTAAAAACTCCTCTGAAAAGTTCCCCATCGGCCGCTCGTAGGTAGGTCCTTCCATTTGTTGAAAAAACATCACGACGCTACAGCGGTTACAAAGCGCCAATTGTGTATCAAAAGAGTGAAGGAAAAGTATGCGATGAAAAAGAATGTTCTCAAATCATCGCGTATTCTAATCTAATTTCTGATTTATGACCACGCATAAATTTTGAAAGGGTGTTGCGAATTTGATGATTTTAACCAGAGGGTTAGAGAATCATCTCAACGATTCAGTGATTTCAACGTATAATCCCATATAATCGGTTACCACGTAGTCTGATTTTGAGAATTTTTACTTCAATAGATGGCGTACACTTTGAAGTTTGGTCTTGCATGCCAGTGATTTCATCTTTAATTTTTAAAATAAAATAAAAAATTTAAAAAAAAAACAAAACACGGTTAATATGAAACATAAAGCAATGTAATTTTATAAGCTTTGGAGGCATAATTGTTTGGTTGGTTGAAAGAGAGAGGTTAAGGACCTGACCGCAAGCGGCCGCACCCCAACCCATTATTAGGCTGATTGTGCTCCTTCGTGTATTCCAGTTAGGATTTTGGAAAAAATTCGATCGATTTTATTCTTGCAACCATGTGTGTCCACCTCCTTTAGGTTGGAGATGAGAGCATGGTAGAAGATATGACATATTAATCATGAAGGCCAGACACTCGCAAAAGCAGTGCGCCAGTATTTCGTCATTCTATCGCACATGCTTTGTAAACCATCGTTTCCACTTTACCTAGCTTGTGGAAATGACATCTTAGAGGTAGATGCCACGTTAAAAAGCCCAAAAGAATGCTAAGTTCTCTTTTGCTTAAGAGGGGAAGCTGGTCTAGAAATTTGAAAAAATCGAAAACATTTTTTTTGTCTTAAAATATGCGTTGGAGTGTTGGAAATAACATACTAAAAGATGGAGGCCGGCAAAAATGTCTAAATGCCCAAATTTTTCATTCGACGGCAGTGTTTCTCAGGTATGCCCCGAGCGCCATTCACCTTTGAACGCATTTTTTTCGAAATTACTTTTTTTTAAACCGGCAACAGACAAAACTTGAGCAATTCTTCATGGATTCTTACGAAATTTTAACAGTACATTGGAGATGCCGTTCTCCAGAGACGTACGTAGAATTTTTTTTTTATTAAATATATTTTTTCATAGTGAAAATTGTATTCAAACGTGCACCGTTTCGAGGGAAAAAATATGGTAAGATAAAAATTCTACGTAAGAGTACGTCTCTTACTGTTGTTATATAGAAACTAAAAAAAAAAAATAATTTTTGATCCAGTACAAATATTAAGGAGTTTACGTCTTCTGCCATGGACCCATTAGAAAAAAAGGCATCTTCTCAGAAATGCGGCCATTTTGAAATTAATTCACATGAAAAATTTTGTATTCGTACCATAAAACCTATATTATTAAACCTATTTCACAGATTTTTGATTTATTCTTTTGTTGAGACAAAATAAATCCATAAAATATGCCAATTTTTTGTGCTCTAGACCTGCTTCTCCCTTTAATGCAAGCAACAATTTGGTCTGTCTGCTATCTACGCTGCCTCAAAATAATTCGTGTGTATGTCCAACGTTGGAAGAGTTTCTAGACCTTACGAGTTCCTTTAAGGTTTACTGTTTTAAATATAATTTGAAGCCGCGGAAGGTTCTAAGGCAGTCGTTGGTGTCAGCCTCGCCAGCGGCATCAGCGTGAGCTGGCTTCTCCGCCTTTTCATTGCTTTCTAAATCTGTGTGAAATGGGTCGCAAGTGATATTCACTGTGTTTTCCCGCGTTAGTCTGTTAACCGTCTCTTTGGCATGTTCTAACTCACTTGGATTTTGGGTTGACGCACTTAATTGTCGCTTGACTGTCTACCAGAAATTTGCTAGATTTATACTTTAAATACTTTAAAGCGGTTGCCAATTTAACACCTTCAGTAATTCCCACAATCTCTGCTTGGAATACAGAGTTGTAGACATTGAGTTTGAAGGTACTTTGGTTATTGGTTTGGTCACAAACTAATTCTGCTTCTGTGTCTGCCTAACATTTAGACCCATCAGTATATATATGGATATCTTCACTGGTACCGCACATTCTCCTCTGGTAGGGAAGGTGTAGGTGGCCTTTACTTGGCAGAAGGTTTCTGTATCTCGGTCGCATTTTGCGTTTTGTCAAATTGCGATATAAATTTCTGAATGCCACCATGTCCTTCCCAATTTGGGTACTGGAACCAACTATGTAGAAAATTTAGGCGGCGAGCAGTTAGTATACATCATTTGTATGTTAATTGCCCTAATGTGAAGGATGACTTCCGGGGAATTTGTTGAGGTAGTCCACATCGCGGCTGCTATACCAGTCGACGAGTTCCAAGGGTTTAATACGGCACTTCTTTTCTTAATATCGCCACTACCCTACTATACCTACGTAAAGCCAATGCACCATATGGGATCGTAGCACCCATTTTGATACAATAGCTCTTCCCCAGGTACTCCAAGTGGAGGTATGATTAATGAAACTAATAAATTCAACATAATTTAAATAATTCATAAGGAATTTCTTTCTTAACCTTTTTTGTTCGATTACTGAATCGGCATAAATATTGGTATGAATGGGCTGCTGACTTAACGATGCTCTTTAGAAAGCTGGTTTGTATCTTCCCTTTCGGGCGGGTTCGACTTGTTGTGGAGGCCGAAACATTAGCCAGGGTTTGGCTAATTATATTTCATCTCTTCTTTGATGGTGGGTATGCTTAGATTTCTGTGGATATTTTCTTTAAGCCTGAACATAATTGATGTGTGGTAATTATGTAATTGACCTATAAGATAGTGGAAAAGTTGCGCCTTTACCTGGTTTAGCAGCTAATTCTCAGCTCTAGTATGCCACTGAAAAGCTTTTACAAATAGAACAAGAACAATGCTTGGCAAATCTATTAGCATTTTTCGTGTGATATGGTCGTCTGCAAGAAATTATTTTTTGGATCTCGGATAGCAATAACCTTCTTTAGGTCAGATATAGATGTTCCGCCAGAAACACTTCTTCTTGGAACAACATAATTTAGTGAAAAAGATGTACTAACTGAAGCATTATTTGATTGGAATACAGCACTGGCTCAGGAACCGTTCCGTGGTCTTAACGCCGATTAAATTTCCAATTGCCATCGGCCCTCAACAGGAAATATCAATGAAACCGAGTGTACTTCTAATATGAAATAAAAAGCTCCTCATAAAAATCTATCGGCGGTTCGCTTAGGCGGCTTAGTATAAACTGTAGGTACCACCATTTGTAGGAAAAACATCAAGACGCATACTACGAATTGGAGGAGGACCTTGGCTATAAATTGCTTCAGCGGTTACATAGTTGTGCTTCGAAATAGGTCTATGACTCTTGATAAGAGAGGAGTTGTGGGTTTATGAGCCCGAAAATAAACAGTAGTCACCCGTATGGGTGTTCAAAGATGACAATAATCATTCCAAGCAAATTGTTGCCTGTTTTTTTTATGAAAAGAATGTACATGTCGCAACCGTACCACTAGAATAGTGTGTTTGTTGACCAACTGTCGAAAACAGATTATTCCTCACCATAACAATACGAGCTCAGAACACTGAAAACATTGACTTAATGAGTAATCCACCATATGGTTCCGACTTGGCACCGAATGACTTCTTTCTAATCTTGTACGAAAAAAATATATTTAGGAGTCAACGTTTTTCGTCACCTGAAGAGGCGGTTGTTGCGTTCAGAATGCGTGTTTTGAAACTGCTTCACTAAGAGTGGCAAAAGTAATTCCACAATTGGTTCAAACTAGAGCTGTAGATACCCGGGTATAGAGCAATGGGAGCAGCTCGAATCTCCTTCGTTGTTCAACTGCAGCTCGAAAATGTTCGAACGAAACTTTGAGCTCTAGTTCAAACGCATAAAAATGTGTATAGATATTAATGAAGAATAATCTAATTTTTAATAATTAATATTTGTGTCTGTTATCTAATCCCGAAATATACTAACCCTAAAACACGCAGTACAGCCGAGTGTAATCATTTTTGAAAATTGGTTAACCACCTTATATAAATAAAAATTACTTAAACACATTTTATTTTTAAACCATTTGGGTTTACGGTTGAGCTGCCCAGAAAATATAGGGATATTTTTCTTTCCGCAACATTGTTGCCAAACTCATATTCACAACGCTCAAAAGCTTTGCAGATTCAGCTAAATTGCGAGTACATATTATATTATTCTCTTTGTGCTCTCTTGCATCTACTCTCCCCAAGTCCGTGCAACATGTTGCTAGCTGCAAAATTGTCTACTCGCCTATTTGCCGAACAGCCCATGTCGTCTGTTAGCTGAAGGATTCACCTTCGCGTGTGCTATTGCACTGCACTATTGCCACTGAGTTGGGCGCATTGGCAGTAAAGCGCTATGTGCCAAGTTCAAGGTAAGTCGCTGGAGGGCTTTGCTCGAAAACGCATCAATGTCAAGCAGTTAGTTAATAGCGGAATACTAAATAGCATCAAATGGTACATGGTTGTTTAAAATAGAAATACACAAGCAAAAAAAGAATAAAAATAATGCTAAATGTTTGTATGCAACAACAACATAAGGGTGCTTAAGAATGGAATGAGCATAAAAGTAAATACTTACATATACTCGTATGTGTGAGTATTTCTACATGTGTGTATGGTGTTATGATACATACGTACATACGTGTATTATCCCTGCAGTCGAATGAACTACTTAAGAGCTATTTTAAAAGTACTGTGCCTTTCAAGAAATGTAATATATTACTATCATTATTATTATTATTATATTAGGAAGAAGATTCTTGCTAAAACCTGAGAGTCTCTCGATTGTTCATTGTAGTTTTTTTTTCTAAAATCAAACAAAAACCAGAATGTTATAATATTGTTCTTTATTTCTTTGGTATTATTAAAAATTAAAAAAAAAAATTAATCCTGCTAATAATCTTTCTAATCCTTTGCCTATATAATACATAATCACTGTGTTGAACAAGTTTCTGACTTATTAACTTTGAAATGCACGACCCTTTTAGATCTTTGTGTAACGATTTTAATACATATTTCCCCAAAATTGATTACTCTGACTCGATATCCTGTATCAAAACCTACTTACTGAGTGCTTTAAATAATTAAATAAATAAATAAGGAGAACGACAACATGTCAATTACTTGTGAAACTTATTGACGTCAAAAGAAGACTTGATTCACGACGAATTCACAAGTATCCAAATCACATATAAGTCATTAGACACCGTTGTAGAAGAAGATGAGGCAGTCAAATATCGAACAGAATTTTTGTATTATTGTATTAAATTTGAAAATCGGTTTACCCAATATACTCTTAATGTTACTTAACATTTATCGGCCGAAACTCTGCTGCGGCATACGACTTGTAGTCAAAAAATTAAAGAGGATCGTAATAGAAGCAACAACCCGGTGAGATCTCTCAAAGTTGAAGATATCCTCATTCCTCGAATCTCTCTCACTCCATCCGATACTCTCTTCCAATTTAGGTGACTACGGCTCGCTGTTCGAATAGCATTATCAGTCACTATCAACAAAGAAGCTTTGGGCTAAAATATGGCTTTACCCCTTAAATGAGCACGTGCCACAGCGAATCTTTACAGCATTCAGATTGTATCTACATTTATAAAACTCTTGCATATATTTGTTTGTAAAGATCCAATAATCTCACAAAACCGAACGATTGACTTGAAAATTTGTCAGATTGTTTTTATGGTTCCTGGAAAGGTTTGTCCAACAATCTGGCGAACACATTTTTTTAGGAAGTGGACTTGAGACTAACCTATTGAAATAATCTTATGTATGGTTTGTGACAGAAGTTAGTATAAGTTGGATTAGTTAGATTAACATATAATTAATTGAAGAAAGCCCATTGCGTCCAAATAAACTTACTGTCTGGTGGGCTTTTTGGTTCGGAGGTGGGGTTGGACAAACGATAACGGCGAGACTATCACTCTTAACTCAGAGCGTTACGATTATTTGATAACCGAGTGTCATTGGCCTGCAATAAAAGAATACAATTTGGACAATACCTATGTGGTTTGAACAAGATTGCGCCACATACCATACAACATGAATATGCGAGAGTAATTTCCCGGCAGCGTAATCTCTGGTGTTGGCGATATCAATTGGACACCAAGAGCATGCAATTTGACACCGCTGGACTTTTTTTTGTGGGACTACGTGGGAGACCGTACATGTGCGGATGAAACTTTAAATCCTGAGCACTTGAATGCCATCATTTGTCAGGTTATGGCTGAGATACTACCCAGTTTGTGGTAAAAAACAGTCGAAAATTATCTCAAAGTGATCGAAGTGCTCCAAAATTCACAAGGCGGCCATTTGAATGAGGCAGTGTATCACATATAATACAATTTTTATCATAATTAAAAAGGAATTTTAAGAAAAAAAATTATCTTAAAGCATTTTGCTTGGATTTATTTTCGAACCGCAAAATGGATCATTTCATATATTTTTGTAGGTTTCGTATACGAAGGGATTAACAAAAGTCCGGTAAGTTCACCAGAAAACAAAAAAAATTCTTTCGAATTTGTTTAGAAAAAATTGAGCAAAATGCACTCGAGCCTCTTTTTAGGCCTCATTCAAAATTCGTGGTACCCATCGAGCATATATGGTATCTTCGTGTATCCCAGATGATTACTTAATATTCGCGATACAGCCATGACCTTCAAACCCAATTCATTAGGAAACATTTCTTGTGTCAATTGTGAGTCTTCGTCAATTTCGGACTTCACCAGAGCTACAGCGACGTCATCAGTGAAAGAGATTGTTCAACCTTCTCGGAGCTCGTCCTATATGGAAAAATGTCCGGTCTGAAATCGTCAGAACCATTTAGAAATAGTCTTTAAAGATGGTGCAATGATTCCATATGCAATTTGGCACTCACTGAATATTTATATTGGCTGTAAATTACGCTGAAACCCAAAGATAAT